>UCWB01000129.1:0-30156 GCA_900474355.1 Torymus geranii | reverse complement strand
AGAAATTGAAAATAACAAGCATCGGGTGCTATCAAACAGAAAAGCCACTTTTGGCGGAGTTCATTTGACACTTTAAAATATTTCATTTTTGCGTGACAGCTGGTGGTATACTATTATTTTTTTTTCTTTTTTGGCTTAATCATTCATCACTGCAAATGCCAAAGCTTACGATCCATAGTCATTAAAAAAAAATTAATTAAATAATATTCGCAGTATAAAACCATATGGTTGATAAATATCCGCGGTGAGAATATTATACATTTTATTGTTTCATATTGATACGCTTTAAACACCGAATCAGGGCAAAAAAAACTGAACTCCGTCACAATAAGCTCACTTTACCGCATATTCTTCAAATCGCCTATTAGAAATTTCGACAATTAACCACATTTGCTTATCACATAATTATACATTATTATTTAAAAATCTCCACAATCGTTGCTTTTTAACGAATCGCGCATATTACCAATGATTATTTCTGATATTTATGAATGAAATCACATGCACGTGTATAATTTCAAAGGCAATCGATCTCATTAACATTCTGTATTGTTCTCCCCCACTCGTTCCGATAATCGTCGATGCTAAAGCAGAGCGAAAGGGGAAAAATTCGCGCAATTTCAAGGCTATACAAGCACTGAAAAGACTCTCGAAAAAGGCAAGAACCAAAGACTATGGGGGGAGAAGAAAAAGAAGAAGAAAAATAAGTAGAAGAAGAAGTATAGGGTTGTCCGAACGCTTATTCAATGGTATAAGAGTAGAAACGATGGGAGAGGGTGGGAACACAAGCGCTGGAGTGGGTTAACTATAAAACCCGATTGTCCGTGTTTTTATCTCAAGACGCGGACGCGAGAGGAGAAGGGGATGATCGCGAGCGAGAGGTGGGGGGTCGGACAGGCTATCTTCTTCTCTCTCTCTTCTCGGGGGTAAAAGAGAAGGGCGAGAGCTGCAGCAGCAGCAGCAGCGGAAGGGGTTTCACAGCACATCTCGGAGGAGAAGTGGCCAGTGGAGAAGGAGAAGAGAGTCCGGCTGCTGCAGCAGCGCAGGGTCGACGAGAGTGGAGGGAAAACGCGGCGCGCATATACTTCTCTCTCGTCTCTTCCAACTCGTACTACTACTACTACACTACGACTACACTGCCGCGCGGCTCGCCGGTGCGCGAGGTAGGGGATGCACTCGGGTGGGGGTCGAAAGCGCGCTCGCACACGCTTTTCCCCTTTTCTGCTGGCGCGCGCGCGGGGGTGGCGGTGGTGGGGGTGAGGGGATGAAAGTGTCTGCGCTGCTGCCGGCGGCGGTGGCGGCCGTCGGAGGGGATAAGACTACCCTCGCAGTGGAGGTGGTATAAGGGTTGACTCGGCGTACACACTCGGTATTCCTACTCCTCCTCCTCCATCCCTTCGCGCTCGGCAACTCTTCTATGGTGGGGGTGGCGGCGGCGGCAGCCCTGACTCTCTCACTCTCTATCTCTCTTTCTCTCTCACACACATATACACTCTCTCTCTCGCTCACTCTTACGCTCCGGCTGCTGGCCGTGCTGCTCCAGCGCCGCGCGGCCGTTCCGCGCAGGGTTAGGGTGGTATCTTTTGGGCTCTCAGTCAGTAGCAAAGCGGCGGCCTTATCATACGGAGCGCTCGTGGGGTGTGCTGCCGGGGCTTGACCAGCCGCACACGCACACACACACACACACACGCTCTCTCTCCCAGTGTGCGCGCACCCACACCCACACACACCCACCCACCCACATACTTAAGAGCGGGAGAGAGAGAGAGAGAGAGAGCGCGAGCGCGGCGACACCACCACTCGCGGACCAGAGGAACGACGGAGGAGGAAACGCACTTAAGACGCCTACACCACACCTTGTGCAACGCAAAGCCGCGCAGCTGCCGCCGCCGCCGCCGCCGCACACGCGCACACGCACTCACGCCTCCCATCCCTACTCTGGCAGGCAGCATCTCCGCTCTCTACGTAAGTGCGCGCACCGCGACTGGACACGAGGAAGGAAGGAAAGAGAGAGAGAGAGGGCACGCATACACACGTGCACACGGATACACGGCAGAGATAAGAGAGAGGAGAGACGGCGGAGACGACGGAGCGCCTATCCTCACACGTGAACATCTCAAACGGCCGCCGACCGCCGAGACGGAAACAAGCAGACCGGCGACCACTGACCATCGTCGTCGCCGAGGACCACCAGCACTACTATACTTCATCAACGACGACTAGTGTTGTTTTGTGATTTCTTCGTACTTCGCCGCGAGTGCTCGACAACAGCTACGATTGCATTGAGACGCCGCTCATGAGCTCGCGATGAAGCATGGAGAAGAGACGGACCCCTGCGGCCGGAGGAGTTCGGGCCTCGAACGAGGCTCGATCCGAGGGCCGACGTCTCTAGGACTTCGGTCATGGTGAAGGAACAAGAGCAGTGAACAATTTTCGAGGATTAGGAGGAGGAGGAGAGTGAGAGACTGACCAGTGATATACAGACGATGATGTGATCGCGCGTGAATTTGTTCGCACGAGAGACACTTTCGGACTTTGGCTGGACTTTGCCGTCCGTATAATAAAGGGGAATATAATAGTGGGACACGACGATTTTTATTCACACATCCGGATTTCGGTTTATTTCACACCATTCGCTACCACAACTCTGCACAACAACTGGTTTTCGGTTCTTCATTATAACGTCACAGTGTATGTGCGACGAACCGTGTGCACGTGTTTTCGCCGCTCGTGCCACGTATCGTTCAAGCCGAAGGTAAAACCACGACTATAAGCCATCGCCAAGAAAGCGAAAGCTCATAATGCTTTTTGCCGAGTTTATCCTTATAGCTATATAATCCCTATATGTGTTTATTAAGTTACATGTGCATCATTTGTATTTTATTATTTAGTAATGAATGTTATTGTTATTATTATTATTATTATTTATGATTTGTGAATGCGTTCGATTGCATAAAGATTTCCATTTCAAGTTGCCGTTCAGTGGTTACATGCCCGATGTGGTCAGACATAACTTGGAGCTTGCAAAAGCTGCATGTATAATTATTAAAAAATTTATTGAATTCTTTTATGAAGGATTAAATATATGCTCTGAAATCATTGCTTATACTTTTTATCCAATAAATATTTTTTAAAAGACCGTTACTACATTTACAAATCAAATGGAAATCTTTTGGCGACCGTACCTTTAATTATTACGTTTAATTTTACACCTATGTTCTCCTAATTCACGTTGATTATGTAACATTACGCGGGCATCAATTATGATAATTTATCGCTTCTGTATGCATATATCCTTATAGTCGCACGCATCCCATTGTTGTAAAATAAAGTCAGGCGGCGACTAAAGCCTCGCATTTATCGACGTAACACAATTAGCGTCGTAGATTTGTCGGCGCCGCACGCTTTGTCGCTCTGTGATTTTGTGAAAATATATGCGCGCCGGCGAGCGAGCGAGACCAGCGGTGGGAGTGAGAGAGAGAGAGAGGGAAGATCGGAGCGCTCACACGCATTATTTACCGGCAATTTATCGAAATTTAATACGATCGAGCCTATTGCGCCCTGCAGTGACAACGTGTGCGCGACTCTTCTGTCTGTCCTCTTGTGTAGCGCACTCAGGCTCTCTTTCTCTCTCTCTCTCGCTCGACCACTGTAATGAATGCACCACCCGTACATGTTATTTTGTTTTGAAATACATATCCTGCTGCTCTTTGTTGTATGTTTATTTTCGTTTCCCAATACCCGCTCTCATCATATCCTCATTATGCTCATCATCCTTGCCCAGGCTCGTTGTCCGCGAGCCTTGGCGTATATCATATTTGACAATTATTGCTATGGATTTTATATGATTTTGTAGATGTTATATTGTTTATGACAGTAAAGCGTTGTAAGAATTACGGAACAACACGGATTCAGTGAGTGCACCCGCCGACAGTGAAAATTACGCCCGCGTTCAAAGAGATCGTTTTATATTGTTCGCGCGCAAACGCGGTATATTATAAAGTGCAAAAGTCGCATTGGTTTATGAGGTAGGAATGACAAATTGTGCGCGACAACTTGGCGTAGTTTCAGTGTGAAAAGGGTTTTTAAGTTGAGAATAATGACCTGGTGATAACGACAAAGTCGTGGTCTTTCTTAGCTTAACAATATAAAAGTGATTAATTAAACTAACATTTGATTCGAACAGAAATTAAAATTGACTAAAATTGAATATCTTATCGATTTTTTAAAAAAATAACAAAATATTAAATCTTAAATAATTTTAACATTTCTTAAACATAAATTATATGTTTTTTTACCGAAAACTAAACAAACTTTAAACACAACGGTTCGTGAATATAAGATTTTAATTCGAATAGTTAAAATTTTTTTTAAAACTTCCATGTCGTAACAAAGAAACGTTATAACACTTATCGTATCTGCAAATAAAAAAAAAATCAAGAGAAATCTTCTCGTAAAACATTGTACACGCGTATTTTCCAAAGTCATTGACCCGCAAGAACCGAACAATATATACAGGGCAGCTGTCAAAGTAATTCCCTCTCTCACTCTCTATAGCGGGCATTGCTTATCACCCATCTGGCCGATATGAGTCGCATTCGTTCGCGTATATTATTATACTCACGTCTAAGCGTGCGAGTACGACTCGCTATACTCCTTATCGGGCTTCTGTACTTTCAAATATTTGTCTTGTATCGGCCGTCGAGGGCTGCGGCCTTTATTAACGTCAGCAGCGAGGGAGAGAGAGAGAGTATTGATGCTCTACGGCTATCGCTTTTCATTTGCCTCCCTTCCCTCGCTCCGTCTCTCGATGCGCTCTTTACATCCCCCGACAGAGCGTCGGCGATAAGGGGCCGCCGCCGTCGCCGATATTTAAACATTTCCGCGAGGCACACGCGCGACGCCTGTCAAATTTCCGAGTCGCGCGCACTGCAGTTGGCTGCAGCCGCGAATGATGAATTTTCGGAGATATTCACCGAGTGCTGTATGTGTGTGTATGTATACTATTGAACGCGGCCTTCGGGGGAAGTTTGTCCCTTTGTCGCGACGACTGCATTTTCGGAGGAGCTGTCGACGGGGACAACGCGCGCGTTCGTCGCGGCTATAATACGTCGTCGTTGTGTGCGATTGATGCGCGCCGAGAGTGAAAATAAATTAAAGATACGATTTCGCAAAACTGCAATGTTCGGTTGTTGTCGTTGTTCGTGCATAAAGCGTGTATAACAACAGAGCGGTTATTCGTTCAAAATTTGGTAGATTTTAAATGGATTGTTTATACAGTTGAGTGGAAAGTTTCATTTTGGGAATCTCAATATTTTTGTAAATATATTTTGTAGAATATTGATAAAAAACAATTTTCTTGTTTCATTTGTTTTTCATTTTACGAAAATAAAAAGAAAATATACCAGAATCAATGATTTTGCAAGTAGCGTGTATAGTCGAATTGAATAAGGGAAACAAATCAGTATAAGAGCGACATCCGTAGAGTTCGAGCAGGAGTTTATAACTCGGAAGGCGGATACACAGCAGCGAGTGCGAAAGAGAGTGGGAGGAAGAGAGGGAAAGCTTAGAGGGCCTTGAGTGGTTGATCGGTGGCAGAATTAAACTCGGCGTCTCCATTACGGAATGATCTTAACTCGCTCGCGCGCGCACTTTCCCCCCTTCCGGCCCGTTCTCGTCGCGACGACGAGACACTCCACTGTACTCTTGCTTCTTCCTTCTCTCTCTCTCACTTGCTCTTCCGCCACATCCGTTTCAGCTCTGTTTTGTTCGCGCGCGCTCTGCTCCCTTCTTGCTGTCTTAGCTTCTTAATGAATTTTCCTAAAGCAATTAGCCGAAGGATATGACATCGCAGGAATTAGAAAACTCGATAGCTCCCGCGAGAGATTTGCGGAAGGCGTCGCAACTTCTTGAGCCGCAACGTCGTGACGGATATTCTTGATTAAGTGGCCGCGCGATTCCCTCAGCGCGAGCATCGCGAGTGGCTTACCTCGACAAGTTTCGCGCGGGGGCGCATAAGACACCTCGAGATTCGTTGCGCGGATTACATGACAAAGTTTGCGCCTGGAATTTTGTTTTGCAGGGCAAAAGTGAAACTGTGATGTGCGCGATTCTAAGCGTACATAATAGAAGTTTTCTCGGATACATGGACGCGGCGAGCGCATACAATGCTTCATCCATTATAACTTTGTATTTAAATATGTGTGTGCGAAGTGGAGGGGAAAAAAAAATTATCGGAAATAACGTCCCTCACTTTCTTGCGAATGAGCCGGAGTTTTGTTCGTTAAAACTTTACTTTATAATAAAATTTCCTACGTAACCCGCGCAAAAGTTTGTACATGCGTCACAAAAGAAGTGGCTTTCAATAGCGGAAAACTTTTTCCCGTATTAAAAAAAAAAAAAAAACGGAGTCATTTTTCCGAGATTTTTACTCCGGTTCTGCAAAACTTATAATATTATACGATGTGACGCGTATACTGTCAGCAATATTTATTTTCCAATACTTCTTTTGTTTTGCAACTGTTTTTCCATTAATATTAAACGAGGATGTACCGTATCGCGCATAAAAAATTTCGGCTGCAACGGTTCAGGCAAACGAAAAAGTTGCGCGCAATGAGGATTGTGGCAGGTACAATCCGGAGACGATAACCGTTTTGGCCCGAAACGAAATGACATAATCGCCAAGCGGTCGCGGGCAGGCATCCAAGTGAGTTTAGGACGCGCGAGGGTGTTACGAGTCGAGGGGGTAATTAAGGGGTTACATCTCGGTAAGTGCCAGACAATGTCGCGCCTCTTCCCTCTCTCTCTCTCTCTTTCTCTTTCCCGCACTTGGCGCAAGTCGACAAATAGACACACGGGTTGCAGATTCTTAATGAATATGTTTTTGGGCTTTCGCAAGGCGCTGCGATTACACCCTTGCGGTTTATACGATGTTGTGTAAAATACTGTTTTTATATTTTGTATGCTATTAGGATCGCTCGAATATGAAGTTTATGTTAACAAAAATAACGTGTTTTGTAATTTTCAATTATTTGGTCACAGTATAGTAATAAACTCTCGGTGAAAAAATTTCTTATCAAAATGTTTATTGTCACGGAATTCGATCGGAGAAAATATTTTATAAATTAGTTAATTTTTACAATCGTAATTATACTGTTTCAGTTAATATTAATCAATGTTATAGTTGTAATACTTTATCGTTCAAAGAATAGTTTGAAAAAGAAATACTAACTCTGAGTTTTCGAGTCACGTCGCGGTGGAGAGTCAAAGTGAAAAAAGTACTGCATTCCGGAAATTGCTTCTTAACTCCGTGAGACCGGGAAGCAAGAAGAGCGAGGTCTCTTGGCGTAAATTTGCATACTCGTGGAAGGCGCGAGAGTGGGCTTTTTGGTCCTCCATCCCATCGAGAAGTTTCTTGCTCATGTCTGAGTCAAGAAAGACACGTGACGACGATTCGCGGCTAATGCAAGAAAGCGAAGGGGGAACAATGGTGAAACAAGTGTCACTTGCGAAGTCACGTAAGACGTAAAAAGTCGCGAAATGTCTCTAAAGCACATCTATTTTGCTATAAAAATTTTTGTTATAGCTTTGTGAGCAAAAAATATTCCATAACTACCCTTTTTAATTATAATTTGTTTATATTGGATGTGCTTTTGAGATATTGTGTTAACTCTGAAAAACAGAATCAAAAACTTCGCTTTATTTCTTTCACTGAACATTTTTAATGAAAACTGAACTGGATTTCCGTAATAAAGTCATTTTATGTAATAAAATCCTAATGATTTCATCATCAGTGGTGACAAATTAACCGAGTATCACGGCATAGAAGTCATACAATTTCAATTCCCTCGCGTACAGCACGCGCACCGCTGAAAAAAATGTCCATTGTTCAACATAAACTCCAAACTAATAATTAACGTTTTATAACAAGCTCATTAATTAAAGTGAATCCAATGCGCTTCGTTATTACCCGACGAGCTCGGAAATACATTCCGCAGAGAGAGAGAGAGGGAAAAAGAGAGAGAGAGAGAGAGAGGGAGGGAGGGAGAAAAAGAGAAAAGATTTTCCGCACCTGCAGTACACGCGCGCCCCTTCTAATGCACGACTCCTTACGCGGCGCCTTTTGCATGCTCGCGTAAGACTCGCGCAATTAATACTATAATTGGCGTGTTGGCCCGTGTATGGAAGGAGAAACAGCCGCGCGTACAAGCAAGTACGTGTTTTACCGGAACTTCAAAGGTTAAAATGCCGTGCGAGCAGGGAGACCGAGAGAGAGATAGAGCGAGAGAGAGAGAGAGAGCGCACGAATTTAATTAACGCAATCAAATGAAAATATTCGCGTTAGCGTGCCAGCGCATTGACACTTGCCCTCGTACGTATACACACATATTCGAGCATGCACGCAGCCACACGCACAGGCAGAAATATACGCTCGATTATAAATGAACGGCAGCGGGCGGGCGAGAGAAAATACGTTCGGGAGCGAGCGCGAGCGGTGTATGTGTGTGTATATATATATATATGCGCGTCGATTTGTCGATGTCGCCGCTGCCGACTCATTATGCAAAAGTTCGTTGCTCGCTCGCGCTCTCGTTTCGCATATTCGCGCATCGCGGCCCCGAAACGCGCTCGTTTTCAAAACGCTCGCTCGCTCGCGTGTGTGGCATTGACCCAGAAATATATACGCGCTCGTTTTCAATGAAATGTCCCGCGATCAGCACCCGCTCCTTTTTCAATGATTCGCGCACTCTCTCTCTTTGCCGTGCTATATGTGTGCGCGCTTTTACCCGGGATAATGCGACGCGTTCGCTCGCCCGGCGCCAAGTACGCGAGCGGGGCGTCGCGCGCTTTTTTTCTGCGGGGGGACCACTTTTTTTTTTGTCGTTTCAAGTGCCGTGTTGGAGGGAGGCAGGAGAGAGAGAGATGATGTAATGGCACACGACCTGTTCGGGAGCTTCCGAGGACCGATTATTTTTTTTTTCGCGGCCGCGCTCGGTTCTATGCACGGGCGTGTCGATTGTATTCCATTTTTCAATTTCGCCAGGGGGGTGGAAGGAGGAAATGTTGATGCGAGTGTTATTCTTGCAAATGGAGATTGTGTTTGCGATATCGGGTAAATTGTTTTTTTTCGCGGTTATTTGTAAGTGATATGATTGTAAACGAATACGCGGTGCGGCCGTGGGAGCTGGTGATTTTATCGATGATGTATGGTTTGCTCGGGGGTTACATTCGGATCCGAGAAATCACGACGAAAATGCGTGTCACACACGTTCTATCGCGCGTGCTTTTAACTGATTCAATTTTGTGTATATATAAGGTTCCGTATATACTAACCAATAAAATGTATTTAACATTTTCATTATTGCAGAAATAATGTAACTAAAAATCCATTGAGATTCGGCCACGAAGCAAATCAAAGGCACAAGTGTCAAATTACCAATTTCCGTGAGCACGCGTCAATGTATTTTAAACGCGTGGAAGGAGACCTAAATGTCGTTACTTTTCGAAAAATTTGCTTCTCATATAAGAGCGCAATAAAAGCGGTGAGGAAGAAAGATGAAAAGGGAGAGAAAGAGAAAGAGGGAGGGAAAAGCAACAAATAATAAAGTAAATTATACGTAAATATTCTTGCCACTCGTAGCAATTCTTACTTTTGAGCATAATTTATATATTGAATCAATTTTTTTTATAAAAAATCAATAAAACTTTATTTAATTTCATTAACTTTACTAAGTTGTTAAATAACAAAATAACACTCAAGTGTACATATCACATTAAATATTGTACGCTACAAGTACTCCGGAAAAACATTGTAATGCTCTGTACGAGAACCCTTGAATACAGTTTTACACGAAATGCCTATAGGTGGCGTAGCGAGGGTCATTCACGGGTATGAATGCTTCACTCGTACAAGAAGTCACATGTACTTATTTTTCGTGATCCCAACTGCAATCATTAATGCATATTTACAAATGCCAATCTCGATTATATATTTTTATTTGTTTATAACAAAAAAACACTTTGGATAAATAAATAAAACAATAAAATAATAATAACAATAATACAAATATTTGAAAATCCTTGCGTTTAATAAATACAATTGTTAATGAAAATTCGTTATGATATTCCTGGAAATATTTAAAAATGGATTTGTTATACGATGTGCACTTTCAAAGCAATAATGTAAACGAAATATATAAAAGTATATTTAAATACGGAGCAGCAAGAACTAAAATCGGTAGAAAATAAACTTCATCAATAAGAAAATCCGGTAACGAGATGCGAAAAGCAAACGAACGCGAGAGCAAAAACCAACGTAAGACTTCAATACTCGTAATCGCGAGCAATCACACACGCAGCGAAGTTCACGTCCCCACACATGCATGTACGATACAAAGAATACGAGCTTTAGAGAGCGTAAAAAGACGAACACCTGTGTAAGGGCTCGAGCTTTAAAGCTCATGAGGGTGCAAGGAGAGAGGGAGGGGAAGGGGGAATAGTCATTCGTTCGAGGCGGCAACGCGAAGGGGCGATGAGTCGACGGCCGAGAAGCATACTAATTACCAGCCGCATTGTCCCGCCCGTCGTCCTGTAAAGACGCGCTAATTACATTTCGCCAAGAAGTTTTGCGCACGGACAACGAAGCGTGACTTTGTCTTTAAATCATATATACTTCCTCTCTATCTCTCTTCCCTTCGTCTCGCTCGACTCTCTTTGTCGGATTATCCCTTTTTTGCCGTTAATTCATCTTGTGCAATACTTTTTCAAATGCATCGCGAGCGTCTTTTTCAGCCGTAAAGAGAGCCGTGGCTCTGTTCGCTTTATCGACAGTGGAATAAAAAGTTCAAAGTTAACGGCAATTGGAATTATTTTTAATGCAAAGACTTGCATAATGACGTTAAGGTAAATTAGCAGACTTTATTCCTGAGCTTTTTTACAAGCTATACATTTTCTGATAGTGAATTCAGATATTGGGATCCTTTCAGATAAAATAATAATTACTTACCAATGCGACAAATGTACTTATCGTATATTACATAGATATTTTTAAAAATATCTTTTTAAATAAGGTAATTATGATAAGAAACACAAATCAATAATACGAATACAGCTTCATCTTTCAATTATAAAAAAAAATAAACTAATAAACTCAAATGTAACTCTATATAAGAGACTAACAAAAGAATAAGCTTGTGACGTGGCCCTAAAAGATATAGTTAATTAGCGACGCTAATTGGTGCTCTCCTCCCGTGTAAATAGGAAAGCCTTGCACACGCTCGTATGCGTCTCAAGCTCGCCACCCTCGCGCCCTTCGGCAGAACTCTAAGAAAAAAAAAACACCGACAATTAAGCCATCTCTTACTTATGCGATCCAACTGAATTATACTCTCCCCCTCTCTCTGTTACTCGCATGATATTCACAGCATGATTAACGTACGTACTGCCATGAAAAAAAAGAGAAGACGAAGGTGGATGTGAAGCGCAGAGGAAAGAGAGAGGGGAAGAAAGGAAAACAGCGGAGAAAAACAAATAAAGTAGCGCGTCGCCGCATATACCACTCACGCGTGCATATAGGGACAATTTCGCCTCCGCGATGTGCTCGGGTGTATTTAAGTTACACCCATCCACGCATACCTATATACACTCACACGCATATATACACCCAGACACGCGAAGGCACAGGAGACGATGATGACGATGATGACTGCACGGAGAATCGTTCCCCGCTCTCTCTCTCTCTCTCTGTATGTTTTTTGTCTTCCGTGCAGCAGCATGAGGCACGCTCGACTTTGTAACCGCGGAGAGAGAGAGAGAGAGCTTTTTCGCTGCGCGCCGGTCCTACAGGAGAAGATTGGCTCGACAAAGCCCCGCTACTTAACGCGATGATCCTCCGGCTCGTCGTCACAATTATCATCGTCTCTCTGTCGTCATTTTTTTCCTCTCTCTTCTTTTTTTCATGCTCGCTCACCCGCTCGTTTAAGTATACGCGCTACAGCCTAAGCTTCCGTCTCGCGTCCTCCTTCCTTCCCGTTCTTTTTTTTCTCCTACCTACCGCTTTTTTTTCAACCGCTCGCGGTGCATGCGCGCACGTATGTGCTAGCCTGCACATTTCTCCCCCACCCCCGCATATCCTCCTCCTCTTCCTGGCGCGCGCGCGCGACAATTTTCCACTTTAGCGAGTTTTGCTCGCTGAAAACTAATGACCGTGCGTCTCGCTCTTCTTTCTGCGCAGATTGACGAATGACGCCGTAACGGAGAGCCGGCTGCTGCGAGCGGGACACCGGTGCACGAGAGGTGAGTAATGAGGCTACTCCTTGAAGCCCGCAGAGCTTTCTTTTCAACCACAGCAGCAGTCCGCAGCTCTCTCTCTTTCGCCCTCGCATATATGCGCTTTTTGCGTTATAGCTCCGTTTCTCTCTATCACTCTCTTGCTCATACCGGAAGCCGAGTAATTGATATGTGCGTAGGTATGCATTCGCGTGTGCGTCGCTTTTTAATTGGCCGACGATACGACGTGTGCAGAGAGGGAGAGAAGGAGAGATAGAGAGAAAGAGAGAGAGAGGGTGGAAGGGAAGGGAGGCGAAGGCTCGCTGAAATTGCAGCGAGAGCTACTTTTGCTTTTTCTCTCTCAGCTGCGCTCGTTTTCGAGGCAAAATTGAATCAAGAGTGGATAATTGCTTTCTCGAAGTAATCTTGTTTAAAATTAAAAGAGCGGACCCACGCTGGGCGCGCGCGCGCGACGTTAAATCGTGCAGCGCTGACAAGGGAGTGCAGTAATTGGATTGATTTTTTGAATCTATTTTTGGGTAGCTCAATGCTGCAAATAACGTTAATTCATTATATAATTTTCAAATTTTCCACTCTTTGATGAAATTATAGAATTATACATTGTTTAAGAAATGCTTAATGTAAAATAATGCTTTATTTAATGTTTTCCATTACGTATAAATATTATACTTGCGTACAATATTAAAAAGTTAAAAAAAACTTTTGATTATATATTAACATAAATGTATATAGAGCTCGTAAGTAAACAAACGACATCATTTGCTATATATACGCCCAAAACTTGATGTACGAACAACTATCCTGCGCGTTATTCATCCGTATGCAAGTAATAAACAAACTTTCGGCATTTCCGCAGGACCGAAAAAAGGCAAACTTTACAATGACTCGCTGGCGCGCGGAGCGAATTAACCGAAAAAATTCTTGACTTTCGCAATTTCGCGTGTGGGGGGGAAACAATGCGAGCGTCCCCGGCGCAGACCGCTCGACTATGAAAAACTCGGGGCGATGTGTCGTATTGCGGGCTCCGGGCTCTCCCTCGAGGGGTCGGCAGCAGCGCATACATATATGCGCGTCTTTATGAACGCATCTGAAGTAGACAAGTGCATTAAAACCCCCTCCGCTCGGAAGCGTTAGCTCAGACTTCAAGAGCTGCGCCCGCCCGCCCCCGACGCTCCGCGTATATGAGATATAAGGAGCGCAAGGCGGTGGAAAAAGAGACGAGCGATATAGATATATATGATGAAGGACCGCGAGGCCAAGAATAACCGGCGTATGGCCACAAAAGAATGCAAAGTAAGAACTCCCGAGAGTGCGGTATAGGCTGCTGCAGCCGCGGTATGCTGCAAGCTGCTTATACCATCAAGGCATTATCATACAAGACGCGCGCATCCTCCCTGCGGCAGAGGCCCGCACGGCGACGTTTAATAATTGTCTTTCGTGGATCCGAAAGGCTTTTTGAAGGGAACGTTTGTCGCGGAAAGAAGGGTGAATTTTGATTTTTATTTATGCGGGAGTTTTCGGTCTTTAATATGGGCTTTAAATATTATTTCTTAGAGCGCTGGTGTATGTAATAAGACGTTTGAAGTTTGACAATTTTTCTTATCTGTAAGAGACAATATAGGTTTATATAGGTAAATCTTGGAATAGGGATGTAGCATCAAAAGTTTGATTAGTTCCTACGATTAATGTCAGAACTTTAGGGTTCATACCATCTGTTTAAGACAGCAGATTCACGTGACCCCTCAATTGACGACATATCATTCAAAATCTCATTAGGCCAAGTTTAATATCCTAATTCCAGTGACAGATATATTGCATGGTTATATTGATTGATATTTCATTAATATAAATGGCGAATGTTCACCAAGATTAAAATAGACTAAAAAAAATAACATACGAATAATACTTTAGCTTCGAAACTATACCTTTGTATATTCATCCTCCAACTTATGTAATGGTCACTCATCCAATTCACGTTAAAGTCCGACAACAAAAGCATCGAAATAACGAAAGCTGAAAAGAGTCTCGTCGTCTCTTTTATAACGACGAGCGCGCGGACTATTTTCCTTGACGTAAGTCGTAGCAACTCGATACACCTTTTATGTAACGAGCCATCGAAACAGAGCGAGTGAGAGAGAGAGAGAATGAGAGACGGCCAACGCGGTTTCCCCTATATACACTCTGAGAGGCGGGAGGCGGGTGGAAAAAGAAGAGAAGAGACTATACGGAGAGGAAAGAAGAATGAGGTCGAAACATCGAGAGTCGCTCTTGATCAAGCGCGCGAGCACGGCGCTGCTGTTGCTGCAACCTTGGCGTCATCCTGTGCCCCGCGTCGTTAATTAATCTCTCGTCGTCCCGCGCTCGCGTTCGATGCGCCGAACGAGCCAATGCCCACTCAAACAGCGGAGAACAAAGCCTCTCCGACGGTCAGCGAGAGAGACGCGGACGCGGGGAGGGACGAGCGCGCGCGACACAAAAAAATGAGGAGCGCGCGGAGATAAAGAGCGCTCGTGCGTAGATATATACATGTTGTATATATATATAGAAGAGAAGAGAAAGGAAGTGAACGACGAGGCAGCCGAGTCGAAGAAGAGAGAGAGAAAGAGATAGGCGCGGCGCCGGTGTGTATCCGCGAATCGCGATAGAGGAGAGAGAGAGAGAGCGCGTCCGAATGGCGGCCGTCACAATGGAGATCGGCCGACGCTCGCTCCTTCCGGAAAGGATCGGCGAAATCATTCTCTACGGCAGCAGCTCTCGGCGTCATTCTCCTCGTCCGCTCTCTCGCACGCACTTATGGGCGAGCTGAATGAGGCCGGATCTTCGCTCGCCTGAGTACCTGGACGCGCGCACTACAGAGCGAACGGCAGTCATTGGACGGCCCCCGATTGCGTCTCTCGACCAATCACGACCTCGAAAATAAAGGAGTGCTCGAGGCGAGGATGACGCTCGCTCGTCTATATAGTCTGCGCGCAGGCTCTATACCCCGAGCCTTCCTCACTCTATCTCCTCTATATACGCCCGCGCGCGCACTCGACCGCCGCATAACACGATCATTATTGATTATATCACCGCGCGAGCCCGATGGAGATGGCGAGGCCGATTTTCCACCGGACCGCTGTGTATTAGGATATCTTCAAGTCGATGGTACCGTAGTCATTGATCCACATACATGCCAATGTTTTCAATAAAGCCCGGTTCCGGATTAAGAGTATAAGATCGTGTTATAAAGCATAATGGCAGTCGTTGGTACACGTTGGGCAGCGAGATAACTGTCATTGAGTAACAAGTCGTGTGGAATGTGTTACATTTTTCAAATTTAATGAGCAGAAAATGTACTTTTGCATTAGTTGCATAAGTTGGCGCTAAAGTGTGTACCTTTGGAAGAGTTCTTTATACTTTGCATTTACTTTATTAAACTGATAACATCTGAAATACGTAGAGTATAAAATTTCATTTATCATTTATTAAAAATAGGTTATATCCAACTTCATTACGTATTCTTGAAAGTATTACAACTTGAATACATAGAGACTTGTTCGACGTTATATAATGTACTTGTAACATTCATAATTCAAAACAATTTCAATAACACACTTTAGAGCTAAACCACCGACTTTGTGCTTGCGCGCGTGCGGAAATTCTTTGCAAACCATAAGTGCGCGCGCGCTGCACTTACATATATACATCGATGTCATTTTACAGCGGGGTAATTACCTTCGGCCAGTCACGAAGATCCACCGCAGGGACACGCGAACGGAATAAAAATACCGATCGTCCGGCAAAAGACGGATAATTTCATGGAATTGGCCGCGGGGCGAGCATGATAAGATCACGTAACTCCTAGCTACTGCCATTATTGTCGCGAGTATATTGCAAAACGCAAAAGTCGCCGGGGCAAACACGTAATTGAGCGATAAAGACTATAGTACGCGGCATAGAGAGATCACGAATGTCTATCGTCCGTCACGTATGCGGTGCGTGTTCGCGAGCGGGAAAAGGAACACAAGCGCGCGAGCGATTTCGTGTCGGAACTACGCAAGATGCCTCCGGACAATTCCATACAACCCAACGTGTATGTACATATCGCAATATGGATTTTACGTATTGCGAGAGAGTAGCGTATAGACCGGCGGTTGTAAAATTTTTATACATATATATACGTACAGACGTTTTATACTATTGTTTGAGGTGGTGTTGCGCGTTGCGCATGGGTTGCTTAGATAAAAATAACATATAGTCTCTTCCACGAAAGTGTAAAGTTACTGTTAAAGTAGTTGTTCAAGAGGATGCAATAATTGCAGATTAAAAATCACTTAAACTTTTCGAAAAACGATAATTCTGAAAAAATAGGCATTCCCGCAAATAATTACATAAAGAAGAAATTAATCATCCTCGCTATGCCCTCGTCTCGAGATAAGATCGGCCGGCAGCTGCGGCGGCACGAGCCTGTTCTTGCGATTGCCCGCGTATCTGATCGCGACTTCCGGTTCCTGTAAGCAAGAAGCGCGTGCTCCGAAAGATAAATCCCGCGTTATCGCGAGCACTCGTGCCAATCGCCAGCAAGACGGAAAAGACAACGAAGAAAGATTATTAAAAACATAAACGAGGCGCAGAAATCTTTTCTCGACTCGTCCTCTAAAGGCCTTATCTCCTGGACGTTCGTCGGTCGCTTGACGCGCAGATGACACGCCCGAGGCCTATATATTCTCTTTGTGATGCTCGAAGAAGAATGAGTCGACGGAAGGAGGATGATAAAGTCAATTAATTTTCATTTTTAGCTTCTATACTGATAGAAGAACTAAATGGAATATTTTACAATATTTTGAAAATATAAAAAGAACTGCAATATTAACAAGATGAACATTCTTATAAGTCAGTTCAATGTTCAATCCTTTATCAGTGTACTGCCGATCGATCGAACGGCCAGAGAGCCAGAAAAAGCAGTGCGAAAGCGATAAAACCAATGATATAATAACGACGAGCGTGTGTGTATACGCGCAGTGCCGATGCGCAAACTGTGCTTTAAAACTAATTTGTTACAGTATTATACAACGGAGCGAAAGAGCAGCAGCAGCAGCATCAGGAGCAGTAACAGCTTCCCCTCCTTCTTCTCCACGGCATTCAATACCAATGTTTCTCCATTTCATATGAAACATTATTGATTGGTTCGGCTCGAGTGCGCCGGTAGATTGTAGACCAGCGGCAGTGGCAGCAGCTCTCTTACACTTTATCTCTCCCTCTCTCTCTCTCTCTCCCGCAGTTTTTTCTCTGTCCCTCTCTCACTCACTCACTCGCTGCTCTCTCTACGCCCGCGCGCGCGCATCTTCCTTCCTTTTTCTCCCGCTGCTTTATTCCAGCGTTTCTCTTGGAGAGCGAGGGGGCGGTTCGAGATGCATTGTGCTCTCCGCGACTGGTCAAAGTTTTCATCGTTCATCGCTCCCTTTTTCGATCTATTCGCGTCCTGGACATATATATGCACGTCGTTCAGTATATGTATGTGTGTGTTTATATACGTCCGTCTTTCTCTGGCCGGTTCGACACTGGCATCTCGTTCGCAGATTTCTCTCTCACTCTCACTCCTTTCTCTCCGACCCTAGTTCTCTCGCTGACTCTCTCTCTCTCTCTCGTTCGTTCAACGCCGATAATTATTGCAGTCCGGCTTTTCGCCTCTATCTCCCTCACTCCCTCTCACACTCGTGTATGCTTTCTTTTCGCATTCGCTATTTGCAGCGAGGTTAAAAGCTGTCGTGTATTTGCTCTACTTCATAAATAATTTAGATTTTATTTTTAAACTTATCTATACACACTCGAGGAGTACCTGTCCAATGTAATATTTTAAAATTAATTCAACGGTGTTTATAGTCTATTCGAAATATCTTTATGGAAAGGACAATAATTAACATTTGAATATTGTTCGGAATGCAAACTTATTTTCGTCTCTGACAAAACTTTATCTATATTTTACACTCTTTCAATTTGATATAAAATTTAGAAGTCATTTTGGGATTTTGACACTCACCAAATTAGAACTAATATTTTTAAAAATTAGCCATGCAGAACTTTTTTGTCTGTCTGAACAGCGGTTATTTTGAGTAATGAAGTATCAATAAATCATAATAATAAATAGTTGATCATTCATGAAAGCACGTACACCAAAGCATTTGAAAAAGTGCAGGAATTTCACGCAAGAGTTAAAACACGAAAAGAGTGTTTCATTCGTGGTAACAAAAGGCAAGGGTGAGGGTATAGGCACTTTCGGCTCCTTGTTTCCCTCGACTACTTTTTCCGCGATGCGAGAGTTCCAAGTGTCCGTGTACGAACACGCCGTCGTACATATGCACCCCCAGCGTGTACACATACATACCCATCTCGTGCGGACATTATGCGCTTTTCGCAGGAATTTGAAAAATTTTCGAGAGCCCGGGCCGAGTTCGCTTGCACTTTGCATGCTCCTTGTACGCCGAAGTACATCGCCGTATAAGCAGGTATCCAGCGGGTAAAAGACACACATGTGTGTAAGGCTCGCTCGGCTAGAGCTAATTATGAGTCGGAAGAACTCTTGCTTTGCCACTAGGAAGGTAATATCGCTGCCGCGTATACGAGGCGAGTACTTGCAAGTTGGAAGCATACAGTCAGAAATACACACGTCTTTCCCATTTGTACTGCTAGTATGGCTATATCGAATGCACGGGTTATATTGTTGTTTCACACAAATTTTATCATCGTCGAAAGAATAACAACCTGACACCTTACGAAAATCGGGAATCATTTTATTCTCACAAATTGACGTATAACTCGCCGTAACGAGTATACATCGCAAACAAAACAATCAGATGACGTTATTCCATTAAAAGGTGAAAAATCAGGAAAAAAAAATAATAACCGATTTCCGGACTTTCTCTCTCTCTCTCTCCCTGTCGCTCACATGGCTAGCTGGTCAGTTAGCCCCGCAATGTATATAGATATACACGCGCGTATATACACAGAAATTACACACCCCCATGGCAAATCGATTATCGGCTTTGCTCCGGTCGCGCTTGACTTACTTCGACTCGTGTCCACATATATATACGCATATACACAGCTTACACATACACTTGGCGTGCCGAAATAGTTCCGGGGACCAGTATCAATTGGCGGGGAGGGGCGCGGCGAACCGAAGCCACGCGCGCGCAAGGCGAAGACAGACGCTGTACATTCTTGAACGCGTGCTATACTTGATAATTTATTTCTTGCCGATTCTGCTCCCGCCGCTGGCGACGACCCCGCTCATTCTGACCGCAGCTCAATTTTCGAAACTGTCTTTGCTCGCCGAACTATTTCGAAATCAATTAAACTTAGCGGGGCTGGGGGAAGAGCTGAAGAGGAAACGAATCGTTAATCAGGCGAGTATAGCTGTATAATCCTTTCGTCCCTGCAACTCGTCGGCAGCAGATATATAGTGTACATCGTCGCCATCAGCTAATCTCGGCGTTTCTCTTCTTTCGCCGGCGTCGCGAGCGAGAGCTATCGATTTATCGGACGGCATCGCACCTACCGTTCATACTCGAAATAATTGACACTGCGGGACGCTATTTAAAGAATGTGCATTAGTATAGTCACCGTCGCACACGTATATACGTGGTTGTAGCTTTTCTTTCTCTTCGGTGTTTTAAAATTAGAAGTTGGAGCGGTTTTATACAAGTATATATAAAAGACGCGAAGAGGCACATAGGTATATCTCAGACAGTATTATGACTTTGGGTTTTTGAAAACTATTAATAGCTTGAACAGCTTCTCAATTATTCTCTAGAACACTCTGTTCAATTAGGTGTTGCTATATTATGAAACAAAGGGAACAAGCACTAAATAAATCACAATACACACTCTCCATGGCCACGACAAGGTACAATAATTTCCCGATAAAATTAGTCACCGCAATAATAGTTTTCCAAATTATAAAGTGATCCATAATTACTACCTACGAGTGTATAAACATTTTCCGAGCGAGTGAGCCGGAAAAACCATTCATTCACGCCGATTCCTTTTACCAAACACGCACGCCGCGCTAGCTCCCACCCTCCAACCGCCCCCTCCATATATACACGCTCGAAAATGTAATCATTCGAAACATTATATAACGGCGCGCACACAGCCCGCGCGTCAACAATTCAATTCCGTCGAATAAATAAGTTTACCTTTGCCCTCTACATTCACATGCACTCATACACACTTGTAGCGACCGCAGCGTTTAATGATTTTTTTCACCGCATATACACGAAGAGGAGAAAGAAAGAGCGAAACTACAGCCGAACCCTTTTGTTGCAAGATCATGCATAAGGCATGACCGCCGCGGGGATGTAACTTATACACTAACGAGTGGGCACTCACATGTATGTGTATATATATATGTATGTGTGTGTGGGGGTGTGAGCAAATACGCGGGCGGAATTTTGCGAGGCAGTATATAGCATTGTGAGAGCGTGCGCGTGCGCGTGTGCGAGCTCTAAACGAATAAATGTGCAAATTTGACGACCTGGGCCCTCGAATGTTTGGAAATACAGCGTATACCGGTGCGTGAGTATGTATATATACGTGGGCGGGCGGCAGAGAACTGGTCAAAGTCTACCGCGAGTTTTGTGGAAAAGAGCGCGTGCGGAAGTGGATGGGAGAGAGAGAGAGCGAGATAAAAATGGAGAGGAAGGTTTTAACGGTGCCGGCCGTCCGGTAAAAGTTATTAACGCAGAATTTGAATTTCGCGCAGCGGCGCGCGGAGAAAATTTTTTTTTTTTTCGATTGCGTATGCTGATTCACCGGTTTTATATTTATTTAAGATACATACGCGCGCCCGCACTCTGCCGCCGAATTTATATAGGTTTAAAAGTTTTAGCTTGGAAATGGATATAATATTATATTTTTACTATATAATAAAAAGTGCGACTATTTGAATTGAAATTTGAGGTTCTTGAGTAATGGATGGAATGAAGAGATTTCAAACTTCTTTATTATTCTGAAAAATAATATTCTTCCATATTTAGAAAACTGACAAAACCCGAAATTTTATCATATCAACGTCGGGGATAACATTCCTTTAAAGTTCTATCGGAGCAATTAAATCGAGATAAAATTCCAAAACACCTAAACTTCATAAACCTCAAACGAACCTCAATTACGCACGGATAGCGTCGACAAGAGTTTTCAGAATAACATCGCACGACCGGAACTCGTCTCACCCCATGTGTGTGTGTACGCACGCGTGGCTCATCGTCGGTGCTCATTACTCGGAAGTGCAGAAACGGGCCGACGACGCACGCGCCTCGCCGCGTCCAGGTGCGCCCTTGTATTATACACACATATATATAGAGAGCGCAGGTATATTGGCAGATGGCCTTCTCTCTCTCTCGTATACACATGTGGCCCCCCTCGCGATGTCGACGCGCGCCACGCCAGACGCGCATCACCCCTGCGGAGAGGTGGTACGGAAGTAGGCGCGCGTGGCCCCCTCACACCGCTGCTACCTTTTCGGCTACTCACTCACCTGGAACGAAAACATCCTGGAAGATCTAATTTTCCTCTCTCTCTCTTTCTCGCTCACTTTTCCGAGCTGATGGGGGATAATTTCTAATGGGACGTCGATCAGCCGTAAAGGCTGCATGCGCGGTTTATGGGCTTGGCCTTGGCTTTGAAAGCGATTTAGGAGATTTTTATTGTTATGGGTGAGATGATGTCGTGTGATAAGGTTTATGCGAGGGACGTGAGCGAGATTTTAGTGCGAGGAAAAGGAGGTTTGAGATCGAGATGTGGTTTGTGGGAGGGGTATAGGTGTGAATATAAGGCTGCACGAAACCGAGACAATACAATATTTCTGTAATTATTGTCTCGCTCTTGGAAATTCTTGAAAATTTCTAGCCAAGACAATAATACTTTTTATATTGACTGGAAAGACCAATACAAGAGCGAGAATCTCTTGTCTTGGTCTTTCCAGTCAATATAAAAAGTATTATTGTCTTGTCTTGAAATTTTTTATCATATTGGACTTAAACAAACTTTAGTCACTAATTTGAATTTTGCGCAAATTAGACCCGAAGAAAAAATCGTTAACATAAAGAAGTGTTTTCTTAAAAACTCATAGCATTCACACTTTTAAGTATATATCACGTCCGCGCGTGCCTGTCCGCGCGTATATAAACATGCGAAAAATTACCAGGGCGCGAATTAAAAGGCGCAAGTTCGCGCAGTTGAAAAAATATTCGCTTGTAGGGGAACGGGAATGCGTGCGTGAGAAGGAAAACAAGGGAGGTTGCGGGGGCAATTTAACGCCCTAAACGACGTTTTGCAAGAAACATACCGAGTCTGAGCAGAAAGAAAGAGAGAGTGAGAGAACTCGTCGCGCATATATATATCAAGAACAGAGTGGGCAAGGAAGACGTCGTCGCTTATGTTTCGCGCATTTTACGGCTCACAAAAAAGGGACGCTCGCGCGGCCCAGAGGAGAAAAAATAATAAAAGCGAGCGCGTGCGGAGAAAAGCGCAAGGGAGAACTTTTCTCCATATAACGCGCACCCGTAGAAGCTGGCTCGGGGAGAGTGAGAGAAAGACCGCGAAGTAAGTGGCTAAGTGACAGAGCGTCGGCGACGGGACGGCGAGCGTCTCTCTTTCTCTCGCCCAAGTCCACAGGTGTCCGCGGACAATGACTCGCTTCCCCGCGCTCTCCGCTCTTTAAAAAAAGCACGAAGACCCAGAACGCGCGAGAGACGGCGGGGCCGAGGGGAGGGAGATAGCGAGCGCACGCGAAAAAGAGAGTGCATGCACACGCGCGCATAAGAGAGAGAGAGAGAGAGAGAGAGAGAGGACTTCTTGTGCAGGGGTAGTAGACGGCGGAGGGAAGTCTCTTAATTTCCGAGCCTCGCGAGACAAAGGGAGGAGAGAGAGTGAAACGAGCGCGCGCTCGTGCTCGAGAAAAGAGCCGCCGCTGCCGCCGCACTACACGGGGGAGACAGAGATATATACAGAGAGTGCGGGTGCATCCTGGTGTGGGTGCGTGTGTTGAGGCTGCATCAGTGTGTTTTCTCTTTGCGGTCTCTTTTGTCGCCCCATCTTTCGCTCCGACTGCACGCCGTGTGTGTGTCTCTCTCTCTCTCTCACTCATCCTCCTCCTTACGTATATATACATAAACGTACAGTGAGTTTCACGCACGTGGGCATATGATTCTGATATGAGCGCGGGTGACGAAGAACCGCGAGCTTGAGATGATGTATAAAGTGAGAGAAGGAGTTTTGCTTTTTCATTCGGAATAATAGAAGGAGAGAGAAGTACATATAAGAGGTAAAGTGTGGGCGAGAGAACATCTGTCGCGCGACCGGGACAGCAAAGACCATTAAGCGCCGCAGAGAAGCATTTCATTTTTAAGTATAAAGTAGCGCGCGTCGTTTGAAGAGCCTCCGCTCATCTCGTTGTCTGTATGTAACCGTAAAATCGGGAAACCAAGAGATGGACGGAGAAAAGAACGCCTCTGCGGATCGTAGACGAAACCGGAGTATAACTGCTCGGGCGGGGCGCGTGCCACACATATAATACATCCACCTCTATATCAGGCGCAATTACAAACCCTATTCAGTGGTAATTTCCGAAGGTCCTTATCCCACAACAATAGCAATCGTGGCAGGCGATAGATTCGATCAACGCATCGCAAACAAGTTTATTATGTGTATCCTATCTTGAAAATTATTTCGAGAGGAGCTGCTCTTCCGGTACTGCTCGTCTCGTGTTTCTCGATCACCGCGCGTGGTTATCTCTGCGCCCATTGTCTCGAGTGTCCCAATTTTCCACGACGCATCTGCCCGCCGACTAAACAGACTTTCGACCTGGAGACGCGATCTCGCACTAAAAGGTGCGCCAGCTGCGGTAAAAAGGAGCTAGCCGCGCGTCCGATTCTCGAGTTACCGCCGCACTTATGTATATACACCCCCGCTCGAGTCGTCGTCGTAGCGCGCATCGTTTTGTCTTCTCTACATTATATATGTTCAGACGCGTTCGAATTCTGCGGCTAGACCAGATAATATCGACTCCGGGAGAGAGAGAGAGAGAGAGAAAGGAAGAGAGATAATCCGCTTAAGCCACGCCGACGGTATACTATTATTCTTTTCGCGTTTTCGCGCTGTTGCGGCGGCAAGAGACAGAGAGAAAAGAGAACGGGACTGGCATATTTTGGGTAAACAGTGGCGCTCGATCCATCAGCATTTTCAAGTTTGTCCAGTTGTAACCGCCCACGCGCGGCCTTTTATGGCTCGCTCACTTCAAAATGCGTGTATAGGTATATTATATAGGTCGGTACCGTTACGCGATCCGTTTTCGCGAGACACACGGGCCCATAGACAGAGCCGAGGCACTCGAGCGATCGCGACAGGGGGGCCGAGTATGCATATATTCCGCGTAATACGGATCTATTTCCGAGCGCCCCTTCGCGCCCCATTGTTGTGCATTAAAAGAGAGAAAGAGGGGGGGCATGAGGCAGGATCGATATGATCGAGTGGCGGAAGGATGCGCGTCGTGCTGCGGGATGTCCTCACTCGTCTTTTTTTCCGCGCCTAATGCACGTTCTCTCTCTCTCTCTCTCTTTTGCATATACGGCGGAAGTAGAGGACCTTCTTTAAATATTTACCCAGCGCGACAATGGGCCGCGGGGCAGGAAAAGGCGAGCGTCGCGCACCCCTCCGAGAGTTCGGTTCCTCTCCGGGGGCTTCTTTTCCTTTTTTTCGGCTGCTCTCTCTCTTTATTCCTCGCGCTTTGCCTTTTCTCGACTCTTTGATGAATTCGTCCAGGATTGTAGACGCTTTTTTACGCGCTAGACGCTGAATGTGCCGGAAGGAGGAATCGAAAAGAGCTGCCTTCGAGTTCAAAGAAAGTCGTTCCTGGTGAATGACGCGTATAGTGGAAGATGTTGCGCGATGATGATATCTTCGGGATTGAATCTTTCGCGCCTGCAGTGACGTAAACACCACGATGGCGAGAGAAAAAAAAATAGATGTATATGCCCACACGCTCGCGGCAGAATTTTCGCCTACAGCTTTTTATGCCTTTCAAAGACATGTGGTATAAAAATTTACAAAGCGTCATTCGATTATCTATAGAAGGGGAAAACATCACACACACACGGGAGCGCGCTCGATAATTAAATGGTCAAGACAATAATGAAATCACAGTCGTGGAAAAAGTACGGCAACAAGTCACGAGACGCTGCATCGGTAACATAATAGGGTTAAGCTGATGACATTTAAAACGTCATAGCGCTGGGCCGACGTCACCATCAGTACAACCCCATCATGCGTTATTGGCTTTGCAAAAAGGAAGAAAAAATTACCGACGTTGAGTGTGTGTGTGTGTGTGTGTCGTCGGCAACGACTATTCTTATACCCCATCGGATGACGACACACGCTCGAAGTGCTCGGAGGCTCTAAAAAAAACTTTCAAGAGGCATACTGTAACGTTCGCGCGCGCTCGCGTCGGAGAAAAACCCATGATGGTGGTAAAAATCTGCAGCATCGAGAGCGGCCGAGCACAGCCCTAATTTCGTCATCGTGTACATCGATTACGTAGCTCGCTGTCTCTCTTTCTCGTCAAACGGCTCCCTCTCTCTCTCTCTCTCTCTCTCTCGCACTTGCTCGATGGCTCATGGCTCGCGTATATCGATCGTTCATCGACACGATGCATGCGCGTATCGGTGACCTCGCCATTAAGAGGACGAGAGCCAGCCGCTCGACCTTTACGCAATATACACAGAGACACGGCGCACAGTGCATACCATGTGGCCAAGAGAGATAGAGAGTGAGACCTACGTCAATTTCCAGAGTGAGGCGAGTTGCTACTGGTGTCTCGAGCTCGCGTCACATTTGCCCCCGCAAAAGGGTTGCCATGTACGCGTATAGACATGTACGTCCATCCTAGACTACTTTGTTGTAGTTACATCATTAGCAATGTAGCTGTGCATACTTGGAAACGACCAACAAAGGATAGATTCCCCTCAAGTTTTCGCTCACTCAAACTTGCTTTTATATATGTGCTGTATCACAAAAGAATCATTTTATATTTATATTTTCATTAACGTCAGTGGAAATTTAATATATACTTGATGATCTTACTATTCACGTCCACAATGAACTCGTCATTTGTTTAAATTAAATATATTATACAGAAAAGAATAATGAAAGCGGCAATTGAAAGCTTAAAAAGAAAGAAGACGTTACTTCTATATTCAAAGTAACGTTAACCGAGCGGCAATTCATGCTAAACACGTTAGTAGCCGAGGTGTAATCTCAGGTTATCGAATCGCCGTGATAGCAGTCAATTTGCCTAAACAATCAATCGGAGTCAACAACCCCTATTCAGACGTCGTCGCGTCGCGCGCGTACCGGGTCGCCTGTTATATATAGTTACGCGCATGCAACCTGTAATGTACACGTGTATAAATATATATATACACCGCTGGGGCGCACCCACCCACACATATACACGTGTAAGTTGCAGAAGGGAGGAAAGCGCCTTCCGCACAATTTCCTTGGCGTTCAGCGCCAATTTTCTCCGATGGTCTTTTTTCCCCTTCCTATACTATCTCTTTCTCCCTTCCTCTCTCTCTCCCACGCTTCTTCTCTGTACTTCTTCCGCTTCTTTTCGCCCTCTGGGAAAACAAAGCTCGAGAGTGTCGCTCGCGCGCGCGCGACGGTGCGATCTTCAAAAGAGCCGCCACTGCCGTAGGCACTCGAAGCTCTCTCGTCTTGCTCGTTCGTGTCTAAAATATAGACAGAGAGGGAGAGAGAGGGGGTGGGAGGGAGAAAGAAAGGGAGAGAGACCTTCGCCTTGAGCAAAGAGTGAAGGAGGTGGAAAGATGAAGAAGACGACCCTCGCTGCGTGTAATACTGTCGCCGGGGATAAGAAAGCACTTTGGGGGCAACAGGTTAGCCAAAGAAAGTGAAGAAGGAGCATCGCGTCGGCGCCTCAACCCCTCGTGCAGAAAACTTGCGGATCTTTGCTCTCTCTATCTTCCGGCCGCTTTCCTTCTCGCGCCACGCGGCCCCCCTCGTGTATATATACACCGCCAACTTCCCAGAGCCCTTTTGTGTGCTAACATCCGTCTTGCAAGAATCTTTTCTCCGCCCGGCGCCCCTCAAGATTTTCCGGGCTATCTGAGGAAAAAGGAGGGACCTGTTGATATACTCCTCCCCCATCCACTTCTTAGTATACTCGGCGCGTATCTTCGGGGCGGCTTTGCTCAAACAAGCTCGAACCAAGAAGCATCGTAGCCACTTGCCGAGGGTGGCTTGTTTTCTTATCGCCGTCTTTTCGAGCAGCTATGCTTCTTCTTCGCTCCCTCCGACCCGGAGTTTTAGCTGATTGAGCAGCTAACTCCCTTGCGCCCATAGATTATATATAGATATATCCAAGCTAACTTAAGAATGAGATATCAACTTGTTGCGCGCGTCTCAAAGATATAGAAAGCTGAGGAGGAGGTGGCTTATTGTTTTATTATTCAGAAACTGACGCGGTTGGTTTAACACACGCGCGTGGTGCACGTGTTTTTGTTAATTAACTCGCCGAGTCCGCGCGCATTGCGGTTGCGCGCGGACGATGTGGGCGCACGTATTATATGAGCGGACTCGCGGCTGTATATGCGCGCGCGCGGGCCGTATAACGAGGGAATTAATTTAATTGAGAGAATGAGATAATTAAATAGCTGGAAGATGGCTATATGCGCGTGATATCGAGGTGTCAGTTCGCTAATTATCGTCCACTCGCGGCATGATAAATTGGCTGTTGCGGTATTATTGTTTCGACTTCTAATACACGCGCTGAAGTAAGTGTATCGTTATAATTAATGATTGGACGAAATTTAACAATAAATTCGGATATTCTTTATTATTCGTACATCGCTGCCTTATTTCATTAACTTTGTATACGCACACTCTTCTTGTTATAATATCACCAATTAATTAAAATTTAATAAATATTTTTCTGTTCACTTCTAAATACCCATTATTTATTTCAACCGTTAACTTTTTCGTTTATGAAAATAGGGCTGCACGATATAGCAAGGTTAATCTTGATATTGTATTATCTTTCCTCAATATTCAAGATAATAATCGATACAATATTTATATACAGTTTTCAATACAATATCAAAATTATGGTGTCAAGAATCTTGTCTTATCTTGAAGATAACAACATTTTAGAATCGTAATAATTTATCGAAATAATCATAATAATGGGTATGTAACTTCCCATTGTTAAAGTATAGAGGGAAAAAGAAAAATTATCATGAAAAAAGGGGAGGATTATCATCTCTAACGAAATATTTGAGTAATAAATGCTGGCGGGGTGATCGGCGACGCTCTTCATCGCTCCTATATCCCCTCGGTCCAGCTTACTTAGGTACGTGAGGCTGCAGTGTTAAAGTATGCATCACGAATTCAGTGCGAGCACCAACCCAATTGCTTCAACCATCATCAGATTTGGCCGCAACAGCCGATGAAATGTCTATTATATCCTGGGCGTTAGACGACGAGTATAATCGTCACTTTGTACTGGCGTGTCCGTTGTGCCGCGTTAAACGCGCGCGCGTAACGCAACACCGCTGTCACTCGCAGCGGGCGCCAAGACACTTGTTGAGCCCTCACCCTCCTTCTCGGTCGCTGTCTTGCAAGATAGCGCGCCCGAGCTAAGAAGCCACTTGTTGCGCGCACGGCTTCCTTGAGAGGAAATTCCGAGGCGAGGTGGCGACGGCCCTGTCCCGTTTCGGAATATATACCCACCGAGCTACTTAAGACGGCCGTCTCCGACAAAAGCGTCCCGAGGAGTCACGCGCAATTTCCGCCGCCGTCGAGCGAAACGGGCCAAAACCTTTCCAGCGTGGCATCTGATTTGCGGATTACAGGACGAATTGGATTACAGTCGAGGTTTACAGCTTGAAAGGACGCGAAGTGATTTAAACTGTTGATATATTTTTATTATAAAATGTTATCCGATATTTTTTAATACCCATCGGAAAATGCATACGTGCATGTTTTGATGAAATAGATTTTAGTAAGATATTATACATGTGACAATCGTGTAATGTCATAATAACTTTTTATCACGGCGCAAGCTTTAAGCAAAAAGTTTTTGAGAAATAAAAATGTTTAGTTTTTGCTTATAATTAAAATTATTACTTATGTCGACTGTAATTTATATTCACTGATAGTTTTTGCTTATATTTTCAAATACATTATGAAATAAGTCTATAAAAAATTACAATTTGATATATATTCATAAAGCATAAAAGAAGAACTTGTGTTCAATCAATCATATATGACCTTCATGCTTATAAACTGGAAAGACACTCGAAGCGCATTATCGCATATATTATATGCGTGCGCAGATTTGATAAAAAAAAAGCGAATAATAAATTTTTCCACTTTATAGCGAGGACTTGTTCTTCGACGCAATATCGGAGCTTGTGACGCCTGCGAGTAGGCGAGTTCGCGCGCGCGTGCAAGATTAGACCAAGGGGGCGTCTCCTGAGAACGAGCGAGGGGGGCCACGTGCTCCGGCTGGCTTTTACAATTACGACTCTCTCGTTCTCTCTCTCTCTCTCTCTCTCTCTCTCTCTCTCTCTCTCTCTCTCTCTCTCTCTTTCTCTGTCGCTCTCAACGCCCACATCCGATACACAGACTTTAATCGATTCGTTTGTCAGTTTCCTTTCTCGCAGCTCTCCCGGAGCGATACTTCGGAGTTTATTTTCTGCTTTGTGTTGTTTTTTTCTCTATACGATGTCGCATGCGCTTTGTGCTCAAAGAGGCAAGCGGGCGTTTAAATATATATATGTTTGTTATACTGACGAATGAAGAACTTGTGTGAGT
>UCWB01000128.1:0-29986 GCA_900474355.1 Torymus geranii | reverse complement strand
GTATGTCTCTCTCACTCACTCTCCTTTCTCTGTCTCGTTTTCCATAGGGGCGCTCGTTGAAATTAGCTTTGATTACAATCCTCGGCAGTAGGCGCGCGCGCGCTGCTCTTTTAATTTTCAATGCCGCGAGTTTCCCCCCGATATATATACCTACGGGGAGGAGGGAAAAAAGGAGCGCAATTATGCGTCGAGAGGGACGGTTATTGTCTACGTCTAGATTCTTATATTTTAAAATGATAATGTCAGCGCAATCACGGTTGCGCGCTACAAACGGACTTATTTTACGATGGATAGGTGCAGGTTTTATACTGCTGATTTATTTTTATGGTTGTGAGAGTGGGTATAGGTATAATTTTAACTAGTATGTGGCAGTTATTGACGACGTGATTTTTTGCGATGAAGATACGTGTATGGGTCGAATTTGTTTTCATTATGAGAGGGTAAATCTTTTATGTTATCTATGTGGTGGTAAACGTTTTTAAAGTACGCGAAAGGGATATTCATTCAACCTTTTGAAGTAATTACATATCGATTTAATTTAAAGTGCACCAGCAGTATGTGGTTGAAATTAAACCATCTATTTTTTATATAAATTCTTTGAACCTTATTACATTTATTTATTTAATATATAGCAAACGAGTGAATCTTATTTTCAGGAGATTCAGTCTGAAACGACGATTGCTTTATACTTTATTAAAACAATTAATTATACAATTACCAATAGAATGAACTCTTTGAAAAATACTGCAATCGATAACAATTTAAGAGTCAATTTTTTTTTTCAAAGCTATAAAGTACGAACGTTACTATTTCCAATCTAAAAATACCTATAACAGACCATTCATTACCATCGACCACTGCCAAAGTCTAAACTGAATTGAAAAATTTTTTTTTCATCGCTCCCACATTTTCTACCCCTATACACAGCGCAACATGCAACGAGGGATCGGCGCGCAACATTGTTTGAAAATTTTAAACATACCGCCGGGCGACTCCTACGACAAAGTATAACAAAGAGGAGAGAAAAAAAGTGTAGCCACGCGTATACTCGCACACGGCGTTCATCCTTTATGCATCGGCAGCCATAAGATATGCAATAATGAGGGCTTGTCAATTTCACGTATATAGCGCGTCGCCGCGCCGATCTAGAAAATTACACCCCCCGCCCGAGCTTGTTAAGACTATAACGCTTATTTATATCTTTCAGTTCGTAATTTCTCCCTACAGACAGACACACATACTCGTAGAAATCGTTTGTAAATTTCCCCGAGCGAGCGCGATCAAGCGTCTCATTATCAATTCATCAACGCGCAGTAGTTAACGAGTCTTAGAGTCTATCTCTCTCCTGGAATGAATCTTGAGTGATGGATTTTCAGCGCAGAGTTTCGCACGTGATATCGATTCATTATAATGAGTGTATACGAGCGAATAGATTTTTTTATTTGTCGTCGAGCTAAAATTAAAAGTTGTAACGCGTGCGTGTATGGAGTGAGATATGTGTGAGTGTTCATTCGAGTGAGCAGGGCACACAATGAAATTTTTTTTACAATAGTCAACAAGAAATACGATTAACCTCGATTTAGGCCGTGGATAATATAGTAGGCATCAACGAGGTATATGCTTTTAATCTAATTTCGAATGTAATGGTCTCTACTTAAACATTGAGTTAATCGGCCGATTCGATCGAACAAGGTTAGACAAACAGTCGTCTTCGAGCCAGTGATATCGGCAGGAATCGTTGATTATTAAAGGAGACTGCCTGTGACTGCTACAATTATCGTGCAAGTTTGATGGTTACTTTAAAGATAATATACGCGTATGGCATATGACTGGAGGAATCGCTCACTGAAAAAAGTTGCAAAGTCCTAGAAGCAAGTAGAAGTATCTACTGGAGAAACATCTGCTTTCATTAAAAAAAAATCTACTAACAGCTAGTATATCGAGACATTCTGTAAAATTATCGACTTCTCCATTCGAGTAGAAATTTCCATCAATAATAATTACATTTCAAGAAAAAATAATTATTTCTACAGCGAGGAGATTATCTACTAATCGCAAATAACGTTCAAAATTTGGTTTGCCTTCACATAATTTTTTGTTTGATTCAAGCTTAGATTTCTTAATCGTTAACAACAACCTGATCAGCGCAAATGATTATTAAATATAATAGATTGCCTCTTGTACTAAGAATGTTTATTTTTCTATCAAGTAAAATGATTGTTGAATACAATGGATTTATTTTCGTACTGAGAATATTCATTTTTCAATAATTCAAAATTACCTCACTTTTGTTTAATATATACTGATATATACTTGAATTAAGTAGCAATCCGCTTGTGGAAAGTAGACGGACTCGAAGGAGATTTTATTCTTGATCGAAGAAAATCGCTACTAGTGTCATAAAACAAAATTATTTTCCTCTTGGATCAAGTGGATTAACAATTGTAAAAATTCTCCGCACCGGTTGTCGCAATCCGAAATTTGAATTTTGTGCCAAAACCGCTGCCGGCGGGGGCCTATAGTTCAAGAGCCACCGCTAGTCGGCGCGGCGTCGAAACTCCCGCACTCAAGTCAGGCGGGCCGTGGGGTTATAAGGCGCGCCAGCTCGGACCCCGGCAGCCAGTTTCACCCGGACGTCTGTTCTCGTAGATTTATCACGTTAAATTCGTTGATTTGATACACCTTTTTTGTATTAAAAAACAAGCAAATTCGACAGACAATTTGTATAAATTTTGTAAATTTGAAAAAGTATCGTGTAAATTCTGTGAAGAATTATTATTTGTGCAGTTGAATTGGACAATTTTTGGTGGCATACCGACTACACAGAGGGTGTGTAATCGGTTCCATTTTTATCACAAAATATTGTTAAAACTGGAATCGATTTTTTACTTGTGCCTGGTAAATTTTCATTTTTTTTATTGAAAAAAAAAAAAAAAAATGCTATCGTATAGATTGGACGATTCTAAAGCAAAAAGGTCAATTGTGTTTTTTTCCGAGAACACAAGGGACTTTTTAGCTTTAAAATCATCCAATTTATACGCTAGCATTTATTTCTAAGCAAAAAAATGAAAATTTACCGAGAAAAACCAAGATATTTTGAATCTACGTATAAATAGTACATTGTGCAACAAGGGAGGAAAATTGGCCGGAGGCGCCCTCGTGAACTACTCGTGCTCAATCATCATCCTCGCTAGAAAAAGAGTGCGACTGCTAAGTATGATATGATTTTGAAACAATAGGGTAAAGTGAGGCAAATTTGGCAGGATGGGTTACTTTAGGATTTAAAATTTTAATACTTTAAAAGGATATTCTTATATTTATTTTTTTTTTTTTTGGGGGGGGGGGTTAAGTTCTTACTAGAAGAGATTCAGGGTTCCAGATCACGGATTCAGCTGAAACTTTGGCATAGGTTTTTGGATATAGAAATACGAAGAAAGCTGCAATATTAGACCCTAACGCTAAAGAGAAACTAAAATTCTGGTCATTTTTAGCTTCATTTTGAAAAAAGTCTTTTAAAAAACCTTTTCTTAAAATGGCAACTATATTTCATGTAGAGAAAATAAAACTAGAGAAAACGAGCTTTAATTTGCCTTTTTAAGGATTAATAATGTTGATTCCTTCCAAAGTTATGAACGTTTTAAATTGAGCATCGAAAGTGCACAAAAATACGCAGGCAGACGAACAGTGAATTTTGTGGATTAAATAGTGCATTTTCGATGCTCAATTTCATACGTTCATAACTTTGGAAGAAATCGACATTTTTTAATCTTTAAGAAAGCAAATTAAAGCTCGTTTTCTCTAGTTTTATTTTCTCTACTTGAAATGGTATTTAAGACTGTCTATAGTTAAATAGTTGCCGTCTTAAGAAAAGGTTGTTATAAAGACTTTTTTCAAAATAAAGCTAAAAGTGACCAGAACTTTATTTTTTTTAGCGTTAAGGTCTAATATTGCAGCTTTCTTCATATTTATATATCCAAAAACCTATGCCAAAGTTTCAGCTGAGTCCGTGATCCGGATTCCTATTCCCTGAGCCTCTCCTTGTTAGTATTAGTTTATCCTTGAATAAAAAAAAAAAAAATAGAAAAAAGATAAATAAAATGCTTTGCGAAGAGGGTCAGATTTTTATGTTGATTGAACTTTAGTGACTGATTCTCGATGACGAGAAAAAAACGTCTCAAAATGGGATAAAATTGTTTATCAAGAAATACGGTTTGTAATTTATGTTATTTCTTCTTAATAACTTAATTCCGTTTTATACGGAACATATAGTTTTTTTTAACTAAAAAAAATTCAATAAGTTTTTCATAACTTGAAATATAACATATACTCTTATCAGACTTTGAAATTATTATTTTGAAACTAATAAATTATTATGATACTTTAAAGATATTATCGCAGTCAAGTCGTTATAGACAACGGCAATCCGTTCAATATTAACAAAATTGCTATACCTTCCCTCATTAGCGTCAATTACCCTAACCAGCAGGTAAAATTTCGACCACCATCCACGAAGCAAATTTCTCCACTTACGCGCGCAAAAATGAAACGATATATACCGCCGGCCCAATAGCTCATTCAAATCTCCAGTAGCTTCACACGGCTGTTTCTCCTCTCCACAGCCTCTTCAGCAACACGCCGCTCCAGCTATATAAGAGAAACTAAAGGACGTAAAAAAAAGAGAGAAGTCGAAACGATCGATTGAGCTCGCTCGCTGGCGCGCGCCGATGCAGCAGCAGCAGCAGCTCTCATACCGTTAAGACTCGTAAATCTGCGACTACAATGCGTCTGACAAACGCTCACGCTTCGCGAGGCTTTACGAGCGGAAGGCGCGAGAGCGAGCGTATTAAGGATGATTTTTTTTTCTCTCTCTCTCTCTCTCTCGCTCTCCTGATAATTAACGCTCGTAAAACCAGAGACGTGGAAACCAGAGCGAGTTTTGCCGCTGCTGCTGTTACTTTTACGTAGAAAATATTATTCGCTTATTATGCCGAGAGCGGCGAGGCATTAGTGTCGAGAGTCGAGTTCGTTTTATTTCGCGGAAAGCGCGCGAGTGTGGTTGGCTGTCGAAAGTGATTCGGGCGGGGAGAACGCGGGGATTCTTTTTTTTTCTTCGTTTTGGCGCGAGTGTGGAATGGCCGCGGTTTCAGTTTCTAAGGATGTTTTTAGAGAGATTCTTGGCGGGGAATGGAATACCTAAAGCAGCTGCAGATTACATGGTTAGAGGTGTGATTGGCTCGAAGCTGTGGCTTGTTGCGCGAATTTTTCCGCGGATTTTGGTTTACGATTTTCCGAGATACAAAATGGTGTATCCCGAGGGTATGTCGGCGTTGGGTGAGGTTGCATACAGTTGGCGAAGGTTTTGCATTTGTTAGTTTCCTGGTATGATTTCTAATGTTTTTTGTTATTTAAATTTACGTGGATAAGTAACAAGTTAAATTGGTATCGGTAACAAAACTAGACACTTTTCTTGGCCATTTTTATCCATCGATGAAACGGGTTTTCCGATCATATTCACTATTTAATAGACAGAATAGAAGAATAAGTTTGTTCACAGATTTACATTAGTTTATTTATGAGTATTTAAAAGTTATTAAAGTTGGTAGGTTTTTTTAGTTAGGAAGTAGCTAGTAGGAGACTTGCTATTATGGCGAGAAGTGGAAAAACAGAATCAAACGGAAACATCATTGTTTTAGTGTCTATTTCCTAAAGTATACCATTTATAAATTAAATACAAATAATTCGAGTTTACATTTTCGTTAGCTACCTTTTTTAATATATTTGTTTGAAAATGCATGATCAAATATTACAGAGAAAATTTAATAAAAATATTTTAAGGTTACCTTATCTCCATTTAATAGAGAATATTACCGAAAAAATCGTTTCATCACTATCCAGTAATTAGCTATTTTTACAAGCCATTTATTAAGTTCCTGGACACTTTTCCATAGAGAAACCCTACCAGAGAAGTGATTGAAACTTGTATTAATAATTCGAACTTTTTATTTTATTTATATAATATACCCAAAAATCTTTAATAACATCTTATAGAAACCCATAAATATCGTCCCAAATTTAAGCAATTTTTACCAAAGCCCTCTTTTTCAATTTCACACTCATAACTCATTTCATCGCTGAAAGTTTGACAAACTTCAATAATTAATTCGGCCAAAATAACGAAAGAAAATTTCCTTATTTACAACATCCTCGGCCGTTATTAATTTTTTTTTTCTCTCTTCACCCGCCGCTCGCACTTTATAATTGCGAGATAATTACACCGCTTATTACGCTCCCAAAGCGGTAGCTTTTACCCATATAAAACCTCTCACTGCCTCATCGCATCCCGCTACCCATAAACCCACCCAAAAAACTTCATCTCCTCGCTGTGCTTGGATTTATAAGATTACACGTGCTTAAGTATACCACTCGCAAGATCCTCACATCATTAAATCAAACTGTACGCCTCTCACCGCAGCGCACCACCTACGAAAACTTCGCACGTAATCATCATCGTCCTTATTAAAGCCCATCGTCACCGCGCGCCGCGAATCTCACTGAGTTATACTGTAATACACGCGCGCGCGCGACACACGCACCGCTACGCGCCAAATAAAGGAAGAGGCAGTACACACGCGCAGGGAAACCGGTTCGGAAGCTGTCGATATATTAAAAGAGGGTGAACTTGATCCAGGACGTCAAGATTCTTCCGGGTTTTGTCGCCCGGCGTTTTTCTCTTCTCTCCTCTTTTTTGCGCTCCATTTTTCGCCAGATTCTCGGAGACAATTATTTGACGCTGCTGCTGTCCTGGTTTTACGCGAGAGAGCCGAGCGCACGATGACCCGAGGGCGGTGATTGCGTATACGGGTGTGCGTGTAATTGAATGCGCGTGTGCGTAAGAGCGCCGAGTTTATGAATCGCACGCGCAGAAGCTCGGGCCGAGATGATGGTTATTAACGACGCGTCGTTTCGGAGCTGTGTGTGTGTGTGATGCTCTACATATATGCAGGTCTTTTTCGCACGAGATTTCGCACGAGAGTGACATATTTTAATGATCGATGGGGGCAGCTCTCTGGATGAAATCTCTTTTCTCGCGTATATGTGTATAGGCAGATTTATATATATGGAAATTATTAATGCGTTATTTGACTGCTAATAATGCATAATTTACGGACCACGCAGTAATTTATCATTCGAATATTGGATTGTACGCAGTAAATTATATATTTTTAGATTTATAATTTCACTCTACTTATTCACATGGCAAACTCTCCAGAAGTAGCTTTACTTATAATATGTGCTTTAAAAGTTAAGCCCTTTTCACAGTGATTAATCAATCCTGTACCGAACGGTAGTTTCCGATCGTATCAATCATTACCTCGCGAACGGATTTAACATAAAAGTCAGAACCGTGTATATCCGAGTAATCCGGTATAAGTACCAAAATACTTATATAGTTTCCGTTTTCGATCAGCACGGGCACGTGTCATTTTTAAACGTATATTAAAAATATTGGAAAGCTCGTATGTACGCGCGTATGTCAATAAAGTTACGCGCAATTAATAAAAAGCAGGTGATGCTTGCTAATTAATAAAATATACTTGTAGCATGTATACCCGTGCGCGCGCCTCCGCGGTAATTTAAATGTCCAGATACGATATTATTTCGAAAAGGCAATTATTACGGGCTTGTTTGTGCCGCGCAATTTTCGATAAAAAATTTGTTTTATATATACATATACATAATACAGAGGGAAAATTATTAAGTGGCAAGAGATTAATGAGAAATTTGTTCTGTATATACGCGAAATTGCGTTTGTTCGCAGTATAAGCTGCTTGTATATAGTAATCCATCATTATCAACTTTTATTTACGATTATATATATTTTATAACCGTTATATTATACAAATAAACAAATAATCAAAGCATCAAAACATCATGTTCGGATAACCGGTATTAGCTAAACGATTCGAATCAGTCCGTATCGGATTCCCCGAACAAAACGGTGTACCACCTTTTGCATAATACACCTCGCCGCGCCATTACTAGAACCGCAACCCACACCACCGGTCCCCAAATCTCAACCCGCACCAGGTATACATACCCTCAGTCCAGGTAATAAGTACCAGAAAAAGAAAACACTTGTATATACGCATGCACCCATCCCGCGCCACCTTCGTATCTCCTCAATCCGATCTCTCTCATCTCCTCTCTCTCTTCGAATTCGGGTCGGCGCGTGTGCTGTACCGACTATAATACACACGGCACGCACCTCGCGTCCGGCTTATCTGCCCCGGCTGATCGATCGGGAATTGCAAATTGGCCAATTACTATGCGTATATATATATGTGTGTACGCACTTGCACGCGATATCTCTCTCGTTCTCTTTCTTACACGTATATACGCGCGGCCTTTTCGTTTTCAATCTCGCGGGCGCGTGCGCGCGCACCTGACGCCTCTCATAAGAGGCAATTAAATTAATTCGAGAGCGCGCGGAAGGGGATTATGTATCGGGAAAGGGTTTAATTAAGGAAACTCAGCCGCCGCCGCGCGCGCCTTGACATTTTGTTTATTTAACGTGTGTGTGTGTGTGTGGAAGCGTGTCGCGCGCGTTTCATTATGTCCTCAAGGTGGCTGGAAATCGTGTGTAAGAAAAATCGGGTGGTGGTAGTAATTTTTTTCGATGTTTTCTCTGCGGTGGGTTTGGTGTATTGGTTGTGTAGTGGAAAGTGTAAGTGCGCGGTGACGAGGTTGGCAGTGGCAATGTGTTGATATGTGTAATTAAGTTCGTTAAGATTGTGATGGGCAGGTCGGAGTTGTATATATAGCAATTCGTAGAATATAGTGAGAGTGAAACCGGGTTGGGTTGTACTAGATTTTCTTAATTAACGCAATCAAGTTTGATATATAACGGGATTATTTTTCCCTTTTCTTCTTTTTCTTTTTTTTTAAGATTATCTTCAAAATGGCCAGAATTTTTGTATTTTTATATATAAGAATTGTGGGGATAATGGAAGACAACGGGTATTAAAATACACAACAATAATACCAATGATTTATAAGAAAAACAATTTATTCAATCAATATTCTTTTATATAGCGATAAAATATAATTTTTGGTTCATCTTTTTCGGTGTATCAACGCAAAAACACTTTCGTCGTCGCTTCATTCACAATCGCAGAGACTCCGACTCTCGCGCGTCGGCGTCTACATTCGCGTAACATTTATCTCTCCTTCGCTTAATCGACTAAACTAATAATAATAATAATAATAATAAGAAAGACATTCCTCTCCTATATATACGCACACACTCGACTAACGATATACATTATGATCCTTAAATCGCGCGAAAAATCGTACGATAAAATACATAAGGAATGAGAAATAATAAGACCCCTAAGAAGAAGAAAAACACAGTGTCGCTATTATTACATCGCCTATTAACTAATACGCATATTACAATTATATTTATATATTTATATATACTGCTTGATCTCTCGTCATGAAAAAATTACAATCCTTATATCCTATACGCTGAAAGAAAGAGAATCATCACTGTGTGTTTTTTTTTTAAACTCTAAATGTATGTGCATGTCTGTGCTGTGTGTGCATGTTAATGTGCGATGTGGTATACACTCACGTCGCTAAATTAACGCTTAATCGATTTTTTGGCTCTCCGTCTCGTCTTATTTCGTTGTCGCGCGTGATGCGTGCTTTTATACACGGTCACGGCGAACCTTACATTCTTGACTAAACTGTCGTCGAATTGTATATATATAAGTTAATTAAAAATTACCTACAGCTATATTATATATAATATGTATATAAGTACAATCGTTAAATTATATAATATGGTACAGTCGGCATACAATGCGCGCGTGTGTCATTATACACGTTCAGCTCTGTGTATATGTCTGTGTGACTTGAAACATCGCCCACGACGCTCGCTCTCACTGTATGTACACACTTTTCTATAAGTTGATGGAATAGAAAAAAGTCGAGCGAGCGGTCGCGCCTTTCGCGATGCGTCTTAAGCTATCTTTGGTCCTCTAGCCGTTATGAAACTTTTGCCCGACAATTGAAAATTTTGCGGTTAAAGTCATCACTTGTATATAATTTTTATTTTTTTTTTCCATTAGATAGTTTTTATTTTTTTCGTTTAGATTATTGCCGAATTGCTGTCTCACGTGCACGTTATAATGAAGCGATCGAGTGGGTTTTCTATATTCTTTCTCCAAAGTCCATGCGAATAAATAAATATAATAATTGATTGATCGATACTCCGTTTTTTAAAGGGAATTTAGGAACCTCTCGAGTATTGAAAACTCATTCGATCGATAATTCAACACTTTTCACTGCACGCGTGAACGAGAAAATTCCTGTGATATATAATAATGCAACAATTACAATACCGCGCGTGCGCATAGACAAGAGGGAAAAACAAATGTACAATTGGTCTATTACACTTCGTTTGTAAGATGAACAAAATATCGAGCGCACGATCCTTCGAAATATTATACGGACGGCTTTGGCTTCGACGGACTATGACACGTAATAAGAAATCCTAAGGTATATATTATACTAATATGTACAAGGTTTATATTGCTATTCAGAGATTACACAACTCGCAGTGCGCCATTAATTGTTTTTTTTCCTTCATAAATATATAATACAGAACACGCCTGTGTGGATATATCAACAAAACTTTACCTCCCCCGTTGATATTGTAGCCATAATTGTCCGTAAGTGCACTTCAATGAAACAGCCTTCGTGTTCAAAATTTCGAATAAGATAATAAAAAAAAATGTAAAAATATGACTTTGATAATGTAAATATATAATATATTCCGCGTTTTCCAAGGCAACTCTGCGTTAAAAAAGAAGAAAATTATGACTACAAAAATCATCTCTCTCTCTCTCTCGCTCAACATTCAATAAGCTTTATTTATTCACCGATATATAATAAACGTCAATTTTTCCCCCCTCCCAAAAATCCATCATTTTTCCCCTAATATATCTAAACTCGAAAATTTCAACGCTTCTCTTCTCCCTTTATACACTGTATATACAGTAAGGCACTTCAAGGCCAAAAAAGATTCATCTATCTCTCCCCCGTTCTTCTTTCTTCCATCTATACACACAGATTTCACTCTATACCGCGCGATATCCACATTTCGGAGCTGCAGCAGCGGGATGACCGTTTTTCCTCGCCGTCGCGCGTATAAGAGATCGGTATCTCGCGCCAACAGGTGCCAGGCGCACGCGCCTATTCCGGCGCCGACGAGCCGCTCACGTGCGTGCCTCCAGATAGAAACGAGTGCGTGTATAGGTAGCGCCTTCCGAGAAAACTCTCGAGAGCACGCTTTTCCGATTCGAAAAGTTTTCCGCCTCCAGAGTATCACCTCTCTCTCTCTTTCTCTCACCTATGTATATACATATATATCTGTTATCACGATGGCTCCTTTCAACTGTTACTCGTCACGGGGCTCCTGTACGCGTCTACCTCCATATTGCTGGCGCTGTTCGATGGTGGCACTTTGAGCGATCGGTAGTCCAGAGCTGGCGCGTTTGGATGCTGGCCCTCACGGTGACGGCGGAGGTCGACTTTACGCTGGAAGGCTTTTTCGCAGAGACCGCACTGGAAGGGTTTGTAACCGGTGTGCTTGCGCATGTGTGTTATCAGGTTGCTGCTCTGGGAGAAGGCCTTGCTGCATACCACGCACTTGTGCGGTTTCTCGCCTGTGGACATAACAAGAAGAGGCAAATGTTGGGGTTAGTTGTCTGTTTGAAATTCTTAAATGTTTTTTTTTTTATTAATGTGGGTTCTTGAAAAAGCTGAGCAATTAAAGTAAATTGTTACTCAATCCAAATAAAAGATATCGATGTAACGAGGAGCGTCAAACGTCAGCGATTTATCTAGTCCTTTATAGAGATACTAATCGTAATTATACCGGCCGCGCGATATACACATATACAACGCAAGTATTACGAAAATCCTGACACGCGCGCGCAATTAACCATCAGCTCCTAATAGTACCCGAAAAAAGAAAATCGAGGGTTGTCAAGTGTATGGTCGCGAGCCTCGGTAAATAATCTTATCTAATACGTGACTTCCCTATAATATTTGTCGGTTTCGAGGATCAAGCGCGCTCGTGTGTATATATAATTTTCCCGTCCGCCGTGGCGATCGCAGATATAAGTCGTCGATTTGTCGTCGCGCGGCGTCGTGATGCTCTGTGATAATAAAGAAAAGGGGAGGCGTATTCAAGGTTATATAGCCAAACGCAGCTGTATAAATTGTGGCGGCTTTTCCGCGGTCAGTTTTTTTTTCTTCTTTAATTGACGGGACAAAAGGTGTGCGAAATGACGGCGATGCGGTCATCATCGGTTTACTCTTTGTGTTGTATTGTACAAGTAGAGCGAACAGTTATTAATTGCACATCACACGATAATATTCATATATAATATTGAGACTTAGAGAAATACACGATTCACCGTAGCAGCCACCCAACATGCCTGAGGAAAAATCAACCTGCTCCGGTCCTCCGAAACCCCCTCTATACTTATATCTCTCTCCCTTGGGAGCAGGTAAGGGATTTAAAGGGAGCAGAGCAGGTGCAAACACACACGCGCGCGTGCCTCTTCTTTTCGGCGTATATATATCGATCCATCTCGCACCTCATTACCTCACGCTTTTCCTACACGACGCCGACGGGCGGACTACCTGACTCGATAAATATTTGTCCAGGCGCCAACGACGGCGGCTCTTATGCGTATAAGTCGAGAGAGGGCTTTAGGGAGCTAGCGCGAGGTAATTGAGCGAATTACATGGGGTGAATAGTGCCGAGTAGTTGTATTCTGAGGTAAAGTAATATAAACTACCTATTCGATTTTATTAAGGGAATATCGAATTGCCGTTTCCGCAAATATAGAACGATTATTGTTCTGCGATATATATATGCAATCCTAGAAAATCTTATATAATCCCGTTCCCCCCGCGGCGGCGTTTCTTTTATCCTTCTACTACAATATTTCCGCGCAGCGAATATACGAGGAAACGCTATAATGCGCGCGGCAGGAAAATTCGTGAAATCTTGATGATTTCCCGTCTTTTTATACACGCACTTTTGCGCGCGCCCTGTGCCGCTAACCTGCAATTTCATCCGTGCGCTGCGCACTCGCAAATTATCATCACGTATTATACACACCGAGAGAGAGAGAGAGAGAGAAAAGGGGTAGTTCGGGGAAAAATTATTGCGCGCCGCGCGTATGGGAAAAGGGTAAAGAGAAAATCAATTTCGCATCGGAAAGTATTTTATGCATAAACTTATAGCTATACCCCCGTGCGTGCGCGTCGGATATCTAATTCCAATGCACGCGGTTTATTATTTACATAAAACGCGCATATATACGAGAGGGAGACAGGGGATGACGAAAAAAGAGTTTGATCGTCGTGTGTGTGTGCGTGTATCGTGGGTGGGCGAATGATTAAATTATTTATAGGCTGGATTTCGCGAAACTGCGTCGCCGCGACGTTGCGTACACGCGTGTATACGGCGTGTATTAATTTATTTATCATTCGGCTGAGGTATAACGCGTATGGGTGAGCGAAAATGAGTTCTATAAGTGCTGGGTTTAACGTGCACTCGTGCAAGATAACGCTATAGACTTTGATTTGACTGTAACCTACTTGTCGACGATGATACATTTGTAAAAAGAATATTGTTATCAATTTGACACACAATTTGCTAAACCCGATATATATATATTTAATTTATAATTTTTATTGTGTACGCGTGTGGAAGGTCAAACTAGCGACGTTATAACTTATTAGCTTGCGCAAACGCGACGTAAATCAACCATTTATTAACTATTAAATAATTATTATATGTGTACTATACGCTCAATGAAATCGGCCACAGCTTTGCTTTAGTTTTGCTTTGTTTTTGCCGTATATTTTATCGCAAAGCGCAGCATGCGGGTTGACGCGTATATATATACGCTCGCGGTTATCGTATATACACCAAACTATAAATTACAACATCAACGTCGACGACGACACGCGGCGTGTCTGCTGCTCACCGCTTTACGAAAATATAAAAAAAAATATATAAAAAAGAAAAAAACAATCCGTAATGCTCATTCCACGGTAATAAAGTAATCACGATTTATAAATTTCCATTCGCGGTGGATTAATCGTCCAATCGATCGCATGCACATTGAATAAAAAAAAACAAAGCGAGCACAATTCCGATTAATTTCGCGGCTCAATATACACATTAGCGTAATATTACCGCGCACGGCCGATCTCATTGTCCTAAAATAATCAAAATCTCATTTTCGCTCTACGTATAACTTACCTCAATGAGCACTACGTACGTATAAGTATAACACTACACAACGTAGGCCGCGTGATAATAATTAAGCGTATTATTATCGTTATCTGCGGCCGCGCGGCACAATGATGCCCTTCGTCGCCGCGTTTACGTAACGCTATATAATCGCGGCGCATCGCGTATATATGTTACAATAAGCGCATCAGCGAGTGGTATAATATATCCTTGTCCCGAAACTGGTTGTCGATGAGCCGAATACACGTACCCTCATTATAACTGGGAAATCTCGTGGCAAACGCATTTTTTAAACCTTATACTTATAACATTTATATTCATATACTATTATTAAAGAATCCTAAATCTACAAACCGAACTGGCCCCCCCCTAAACCTTATTCCCACAGCGCGATGATCACAAAGAAGAACACATTCCCATTATCGATCATCATCGCCATCACTCTATATATACACCCACACACTCCTGCGGTCCCCCCCTATAGTAATGACACGAGCCGCTACCTTTTTACACTATATAAGGGGTGCGCTTCTTTTTTTCGAATTTAATTAGCGCGCGCACGCACAGCCGGCACGTGGCCTACCGGAAGTCCCCCTTTTCTCATCCTTCCTTGCGCGTATATATGTATGGATAAAAAAAGGCGAGCGCATAATACACGCGCGTGAGAACGATTCTGGGATTGTCAAATATTTGTCGCGTTTATGTGTGGGTGATTCAGAGGTGATTCGCGGCGGTAAGATTTTTTTTTTTTGCGTATATGGTGTTGGGTTTCGTGTGTGTGTGATTGGGATGGCGATTATCGATCGTTTTTTATACGAGGTATATGCATTTATATATGGTCGTGTGATTGTTGTTCTTCTATAGCTCAATGATAATACATAAGGTATTGTAGGAGAGGTATATATATTACAGTGTTTATAACGAAATCTTAATTCAGTGTACACTTTATACAATCTTTTTAAATTTCAAATAAGCCAGTGGAAATATACCAATTCGCAGAACAAACCGATATTCTTCGAACCTCACCGCGCTCTATTAAAACACCCGACACCCCCGATCATTCATATATAATAAAAACTTTTTAACACAAACGGAATTTCCACTCCATTTTCACGTCACTCTATCAACTGCCCCGTCTATTGTCCACCGAGGGAACTTCTTTCTCCGACCTACCGCGTACAATAAGTACACGAGCATCCATATAATGCATACATGCTCCGACAATTATTTTCCTTTACTTATAAATACGTGCGCGTCTCTCCCTTATATACTACCCACGGCAAATTGCCCCGCGCGAGACGCCAAGTGTAGCGTTTAGACTCATTTATCATTCTTTGACATTATATAATATATACACGCACTTCGTATACTATATATAATACGCGAAGCGAATAAATTCTCGTACTACGCGAGAGAGGCTTCTATAACCCCTTTCGGAAAGTTTGTCAAAGTATGTACCTACTACGCGGAGTAAAAAAAATTGCAGCTTATTTGAAGAGTTCTTTCGGTACGCGCGGTTGTGGGTTTTGCGGCGACGGTGAGACTCTCCTATTATCGAAATTTTTTCGTATACTTACTTTGTACACTGACTAGGAAATACCGCAAGTAACTTGTATAGAAGGATAAATAATACGCATTTTCATACTCGCGTGTATGTATACATTGTTTCGTGCAATTGCAAAGCGAGAGGAGGGAAGGGAAAAGACTCTCGCGTGCTTTACTATTAAATAATACTTTGTAATTTCGTGTGTGTATATACTGCGATTACATTTCTAACTTGCATTGTAATAACTACCCATTAAACTACGAAAACTACAATTGTATAATATACTTCGCTTATATATACACACTCGACGATGTACTATCGCCAAATTTGACATTTCCGAAATACAACAAGCGAATTTCACGGTACACCTCACGCATAAATCTGCGAATCACAAGACGCGCTTATATACGCTAAAGACGCTCGTAAAACACACACGCGTCCGACAAATGAGTTTTTATCTGCGATCTTCGTACCCCAGATATATAGTCACCTCCCACAGTAGCCACGTTCCGTTTCGTTTCACGCGCACGCGTAAGTATAATTGTGAGCTTCGGGAGGTGCGAAGTCGCTTGCCGCAATCTTAAATTTGTATTTAAATCTTATTATCATTGAGATCTAAATTCACCGTAATTATGCAGCTGACAGTATATATTCTTCTCGGAAATATAGTTTGCTTAATAAGCAATAGGGCGCATATGACGCACGTATACATTGTGCGCTAAAAGTCGCTCTCGATCATCAATAATGCCGATCTATCCCTCTTAAAGAAAAGATGAGGGAGCTATATATAAGGCCTTAAGAGAAAGAGAAAAGAAACGCGGACGGAAGGAATACAGCTCGCGAAATCAATCGAGCCGCGCGTACTTGGGCAAGCGGATGAAGCGCGCAAGCTTTTCACAGTGTAAGAAACAATAGAGTAACCTTTGCATATTTACAAAATATAAATCACAGTGGTGATTACTATATTATTTCTTCATTATATAGATATAAGTAATAAAAGTATATGCTCAGCTTTTTCATAAAATATAAAACACACACAATAATGGAAAAATTGCGTATAAAAGTTCCGACACTTACCGGTATGGATATAAGTGTGCTTCTTCATATCGGACTTCTGATGGAACCTTTTACCGCAATATTGGCACGGATAAGGCCTCGTATCCGAGTGTATCAGCAAATGAGTGCTCAACGTGCTCGAGCGCTTGAACGCCTTGCCGCACTGCTTGCACTGCGAACATTCGAATAGGAGAACAAAAATTCCTCGTTTATTAAGTGTCATCATCGTCGTCGTTGTCATTTATATTCAAATCCCCTCGTATATACGAAAGCCGTTATATAGACATCGCGATCAAAAGAATAGTATACAAGACCGTGGCGGCATTCGCAATTGCGCGTTATTCTTCGCGGCTGGCGCCAGACGCGACCGACAATAGCCTGGTGAAATAAAATAAAACAAAAACAGGACAAAAGGAAGAGGGTGTATTGCTACCTGCATGTCTATGCGCAGGCGGCGGTTGTCGGGAAATATAGGCACGAGTGTGCAGCTGCGCGCGAGCGCGACGAGACTTCGAAGTAGGCGCGTATATAGCGACGTGCGGATATAGGGGAAAGGATGAGCTATAGTGAGAAAGGTGTTTGAGTTTATGATTAGAATACCGCGCGCGTGATAGTGGTAAGGTTAGCTAAAGTATTGGTATACTGAGGGATTTTGCATATGTATATTGGTAAATTAATTATGATAAAAATTAGAAAAAATAGAGAAAGGGGGATTTACGCGCGCAGGCAATTATGTGTATGTGTGGGTTCCCCTCGTATTTTTCTTTTCGCCAAACATTTGCGCAAAGTAAAAGTTTCCTGATCTAAAAAGGTCCGACAGGTGTCATTTGCGCCGCGGCACAGGCTTTACGAGCTCGTAAAAATCTTCGATTTTCGTCGTGCTTTATGATCGCCGCCGGATAGCCGCATGTGTATATATACCTGCATGCGCACGCGCTCGATTTTTATGTGCCGGCACTCTATATACCGCCGCCGATATACTTCTGTGTGTGATTTTACAGCCTCGTGTGTCCGCGATTTATAGGCGGGTTTCTGTATATATTTATAAGTGTGATGCGTTTGCAGGTGGACGGCGGTGATCTATTTTTTCATTGCTCGTTTTGGAGCGGCTAATTTGTGCGCGAAAAATGTCGGTTTCAGTCAAAGAAACATAAAATAGTTAACTTTTCTATACACTTACGCGCGAATTTAAAAAAAATCCTTCTACGTGTAATCACACATCGACCAAAGTGACACGCGGAGGCGACTATTTTCGCGGGGGCCAAATCGGCGCGCGTGCTAGAGATCCCCCGACGCGATACACGCGCAGCGCTTTCCTCGAAAGCTCGAAGCGCAGTTTCGCTCGCTTCTATCGGCGAGAATATCTAGGCTGCTTATACGATGCGCTAGCTCTACTCTGTGTCCCTTGGGACGTCGTTTCCTTCGTCGTCGTCGGCGCTTTTTTTTCGTTGGGCTTTTGAGGTGACGCCGATCGATCGCGGGTTACCTGTATTCATGTATGTGTGTGTGTGTGGGGATGGGTTTCGCGAAGGTGGAGAATTCGTTGGAGAATATAGAAGATTTTTTAACTATTTGGTAATTTATAGTACGATTATTAATGATATTTCAAATTCACGAAAATTATTCCAAACTAATGTTGTTAATACTAAACGATTTAACGAAAAATCTACTTTACGTTACGACAAAAATCGATCCCGAGTTACGTTTCAAAACTCCTTATAGCGGTAACTTTTAGACTTTTCTTTACTCATTTTCGACTTCGAGATGGATTCGATTATTCGAGAATTCAAGATCGTTCAAGACCAAAATGGCTTATCTCGAATTCTCAAATTATATTAGTGGAAAGAATCTTCGAAACTCACCTGGAACGTGCGCTCAGTGGACGGCGGTGTAAGCGGCGAGTGATGTACAGGCCTCGCGACTACAGGGCTCTCGTTGCCGTGTCTACTTGGCGAGCTGTGAGCCGACGGCGAGCGCTGGTGATGATGCGCCGTCGACGTGATGATAGTCGTCTCACGGGCCTCTCTCTCGCATACCGAACCAGGCGACCAGATCTCGCTCTTTCGTCCGGTCGTACTTGCCACGCTCGAGCTGCTGCTCGTGCTGCTACTAACGCTGACGCGTGATGATAGGTCGCTGGGCTTGGTGCTCAGGTTCAGTGGCACTTCTTCCACTGGAATCAGGAAGATGAACGGGGGTTCGTTTTTATAAGAGGGTTGGTTTTGTAGGTGGGCTTGACAAGTTTGAACTTTTAAAATTTCAACTTATTATACTTAATATATCAAAAAGTGTATACTCACGAAATTTAGCTTTCTCGGGGGTACACCTCCTCGTCGGCGACGCTCCACCGCCCATCGCAGGACTGGGTGGCCCAGCTGGCATCATCATCGTCGCCGTAGCGGCACCCTGTGTAGGTGGACTACACTCCGGACCCAATCTCGCGGTCTGCCCAGCAGGGAACCCGGAGTGCGGTAGCAACAACCCAGAGGCGACCGCGTGGTGGGCCCACCAGACCGCCGCGACGCTTCCGTAACCGCCGTACATCATGCTTCTCATATCTGCGCCGAGCAAAAGAAACATACGTGGTTGGTTATATACTTGCTTACATGTGGCACAGAAAAATCTCGGAACGCGGAGAGATTATTGCGGTCGCCGGCGTACGGCACGCGAGATTCTTTTGTTACCCGGTGTATTATATCTTATATATATATATATAAAGAGGATGCGGCGAGGGCTGAGGTTGCGCAAGGATTTTTTTTTTATATTGGGGAATTAAGGCATTGGCGAACTTTCCCTTTTAATTCGAAATTATGCGAGGAGTGTATAATATAACTTACCTCTGCCAGCAGGTAACGTTGGGAGCCTTTGGAGCTCACCTGCGTACCCCGAGACAAGGCTGAACGCCGAGAGTCTATCGTGCGCTTGGGGTTGTTGATGTCCAAGGACGGTGCCGACTGATGGACCCGTGGACGAAGGACTCCAGGGACAGTGCGGGTGGACTGATGGACTGCTCGGCGGTGATAGGGTGGCTGGGGGCGATAGCGCACCCGCGGGCACGCCGCCGCATTCCAGTTCCGCTTTCATGTGCCAATTGTTCTGTGACACGGCTTCTGGGAGAGAGAACAAGAGGTTGAGGTTTGTTTTTTAGAAGAGGAGAGAAATGAGGTGATTTTTATTATATTATGTGCAAGAGGGTATGGTGGAAGTATGAATTGATTATAATGTAGTTCCGAGAAATGTTAGTGGTGTTGGAATGTTTGTACTACAACTGTTTTACATTGAAATTGGAAATCGCGATAACGGTGTGTAAGGTATAGAAAGCTCGGGTGATGGCGCGACTTAATGTATGTAAGCATAAGGCTTTTTATACCGATTGATTGATTAATAATTAAAGTTTAATAAAACGTAGTGCTTTCGGTGTATCCCCCTCAGCGAGGTCTATTCAAATCAAGAAAGTTATTGATTTAGCGATAACCCACGTGTCAAGTATTCGATATATAATGAATCGGTTAAAATATACATATATAATGCGGATTTTCAATTAAGCTAACAGCGAGTAAGAACAATAAGCGCGGTTTCAACGGTTCTCAATCAAGTTTATTAATATATCGGGCGTAAGTATACATAGTAGACGAAACGTTCTACCGATGTTGCATAATCCGATTCGCTAGAATTCATCAAAATCGTGTGAATGAACAGTACGTCGCCTCATTCATGAAATTTTACAACGAATATAGTTTAGAAACAAAAGAGCGCAAACATCGAAAAGCTATATACTTGAACGACTCAATTCGACGACGCGAGGTCTATTGCGGCGCAGTCAGGCGTGCGAAATCGGCACCGCGATCATCCGCGATATATAATCAAGGAAACTATATCTCGGCGAGATAAGCCGTGAGTTCCTACGAAATTCGCGTTTTTTTTTTGCGTGCGTCATAATCTCCCGTGTACACATAAACACACCTGGGCCCGTGGCTATTGTGTTTGATCAAGAGCTTTGCGCGAGCATCGAGTGTATCAATGAACCGAGTTTTTGTGTACATATACCCGCGGCGAGATTTTTCGATGAAAAATGAAAAAGATGAATCAAGGACGTTTGTATTTTGTCGCGGATCGCGAATTCCTATATACGAAGATGTGACGCACGAGGGAGAGAGAGAGAGATAAGTTTTAGGCATATCGATCATAATTTTTTGTTTACTGGTTGTCGGCAATAAGTCTGCGGAGAGAAAATTTCGGCGATGTGATAAGGCGAGCCGCGAAATCAATCTGCATCCACTTACTTTCGTTAATATTTAGTTATGAATATACATTTGAAAAGTGTGATTTGCAAGCCGGTAGGTTTACGTCATCACTGGGTACACTTATTTATGAATCAATTTGAAAAATCTATAGTAATTGATTTTATAATTTTATACGTTAAAATTTGTCGAAAGAATTATATAGTTAAAACCAAAAATTGTCATTGTATTTGAACAATGTAGAATCTTTATTAAAACCACATGATATCACCATTCTACTTTACGCGTCGCACCTTATCAATCCCATTGAGATTTTCCACTTGAACTCACACAATGCACTTTTTTTTCCTCTACATATCCGCGATACCCTACATCGAGACCATTATACCTCACATGTAAGAACCGGCGTGCCAGTTTTTCAATTGAAATCCCGAAATCTCCTGAATTATGTATATACGCGAGTACTTACGAAACACGTCTCGGGACCATATGTCGGCGATCGCAAGAAATCAATATTTGTACAGAGACGGCTGTCCTTCCGCTCTCTCTCGAAAATAATTCTGATTCCGGCGACCCGCATAATAGAGCCGCTTGCGCGCGCATCATTTCGCGTATGTGTGTGTATGTAATTACTCCATTATTTACGATGAGCAAATAATGTGCACGAATATATATTATAATAATCGCGAGAGGGTTGCATCCACGAGAACGAGAGATTGGGTAAGAAGAGCGCCGTTTGTTGTGATCGCCGATTCGCGAAGTCATACCGAGCAATGACGCAAAGAGGCACCGCCGTGTTATAATTAATCGAGAGACAGGCCGCTGTCAGAGCGAATTTTTTCGTGTGTAAACACGTGTTTTATGTACGCAGATTATACAGAGATATTATATAGCATAAATCGGAACGTTGATTTTTTTATTTTTCCCGGCGTCGATGATATAGCGGAAAAACACTATATAACGCGCGCGCACGTCCGGACCCCGAGGGAATATTTTTTTCTTTTCTTAGCGATAAGCGCGCGGATTTCGAAAGATTCCATCAACCGATTGATTTGTTTTTCCCGCACGGTTGATTTATAATGCGAGCTTTTGAACCGCGCGCGCGCGGTAATTCGAATGGCTTATCGGCGCGATGATTTTGCCGAATAAATCACGAGTAATCGTGGAACTATGTGTGCTGCGTATTTTCTCGGAACGTTGGTAACTTTTCATTCGCACGCAGCTGATAAAATAGATGTGCAACCCTTTCGATTTTACATTGACTCTTTATTTTAATCGAGAACAATTTATTGTACCGCGATAAGTGTTTTGTTTATAGCTGTGTAGCAGCAACAGGTTGAAGCAATAAATAAAACCGGTGTGTTCGAGGTATAATGCAATAAAGAATAACTAGGTTGGCTGGTTGTTAAAATGTTATTGTAACTGTAAGATCGTTAAATAAAAAAAAAACAATAAAATTGAATCTATCACATTCTACTGCAGTATATACCGAATCACAAAGCTTCACACATACCCTCTTCTAAAAAAGAACCATATCCTATATCCGATCACAATAAAACTGCAAACACCCTACTTACCACACATGACGTCTCAATCCAACGACGGTAGCAACTCAGTGTCCTGTCCGACGTGTCATCGGAGCACGACCCACGACGATATATCCCAGCGATCGGTACTATATCCTTAGCAACGGTCGAACAATATATATTTATCACACCAGTATAGTAATCTTCAATAGTCAATCAATGAATCACAAGAAAGTCTCTCTTTCTATCTCGAGGAAAAAAGAAGAAGAAGAAGAACTTGGCACGCGAACTCAACACCGCGAGCAACGTGATACAACGAGGAGAGCAGAGACACAACTGACTGAGGATGCGTGCGTGAGCGTCCGGTCTCGGCTCCTCGGCCCGACTGACTCTCTCGCGTGCGGGCGCGTGCGGCTTACCTGTTCTCTCTCTCTCCTCTCGTCCCTCCACACGCGCAGGTAGGTATAACGTATTACACACATGTACGCGACCGCCGCTCTTCTTCCCCTTCTCCCCTGTTATTCACACACGTGTGTGTAGGAGAGAGAGAGAGAGGCACCCTGTTTTGGAGTGTATATACACTGATGATGCGCCCTGTACGCCCCGCCTACGCGACGGTGGAGGGGAATAGATGCGCGCGGGTCTAGGGTGTAGAAGTGGTGGGGTGGATAGCAGGAAGAGCTGGTTGCCGATTGGTGGGAGTGGTGTTGTGCTGGTGATTAGATTTGTAGAGGGTTTGTTGGTGATTTGGGAAATGCGAGGTTCAGAGTGGTAGAAAGAGAGTTTTTTGGGGATTGAATGGTGGTACCGAGGTGGTGTGAAACTACGGTGACGTTTTTTTGGAAAATATGTTTATGTTGGAGTTTGAAAGGTTGTCTAGAAACTAAAGTAATTGTTATTATAAAAGGGGTTTTTTGGTACTTTTTTTTGAAGAGAATCAAAATAGTTAATAGCTTGAGACGTCATTTTACAATTAAACATTTATAAGTCTTGTTGTAGAATAATAGATAAAGAAAATAATATAGGTGTTATTGATACTGCGGTGACGTTTTGATTGCTTACGAATTTGATTGATATCATGTACGTTTTGATTTTAATCTTGCTGAATGTAGGTTTGTCAACTTAAACCTGTATTGATTGTTTGAACAACAGCTTCTCAATGACTATATAGGATGTTTTCGTATCAGAAATGCGTATGCTTAAAAAATTTGTCTGTCATTTTTGTTTAGTTAGTAAATACCTATATTATATAGCAACAATTCTGTTTAGATCACGTCTGGCCCTATTATCTGTATCTACTTTGTTCTAGTCTTCAAAAATTTTCCTATGATATAAATGAATTCGTCAGATACAATGTAACATACATGTTGTTTCAGATTTTCTCATACAGGTGGACGTCTGTGAGTGCCAAATGGTGACTTAAAAAACATTCTATTTGTATATTTAATATATAAGAACTTATCACGTTGTTGGTTCAGTGGTATTTCAGGGTTACAATAACGACTATTTTAAGACATTTATTGAGTAAATAATAATAAATTTGAAAATGACAATCCAAAGTAAATCACTCGGCGATATATACGTGAGCGAAAAATCATCCGGATTATAAATCACCAATTATAGTGCAACATTTGTCCCGCTCCGTATATACCACTCATAAAATTTGATTTATCCCTAAAGCATTTTTATACGTCACTGTTCCTTATCTCAGTCACTTGACCATGAACCGCATTTTATTTTTTACAAACCCTTAATATTCTAAACAATAATAATTCAATATTTATTTACACCCACTCTATCTTTACATCTCTATAATACTTATATCGCTTGCACTGCTCTGCACCGCAATCGCACGAACAGGTGCGCCCGCGCGCGAGAGGACGCGCATATATACAATCTATACCTGGAACAAACATACCGCGCCGTCTGACGTCGCTCTCGTCATTATATAGTTCACTTTCTGTGCAAACGAGTGAAATTTACTTTGTGTTTGATATTTAAATCAGAGCGCGTTAATTAATGTTTGCGCTTACGCGCGCAGCATCTGACGGCAGAGGAATTTTTCGCTGTATATCATGGATTTGTAAATTTGCCGAATAATCGAGCTGTTATGATTTAATTTACCCGCGGGTGTCATCACTCGCGATAATTTCAACGGTGTGAATGATTTATCGCACGAGTGCAGAAGGGTTTTTCCGAGTTTGATTATTATTACTTTTTTTGCGAATAGCGGGGTATAATCGTAATCGGAATAAGCTTGACGATCGAGTGATATTGTACGTAAGTAATATGCGAAGATACTTGAAAATAAAAGTCGGAAACTTTTTAAGCACATTGTAATTAATCGATGCGATTAATGGTTCGTGAAATTTCAGTAATCCATTGATATGTTTGTATCTTTTTGATCGTGGTATATAGTGTAGCGTATATGTAAATGGGAAAATGACATATATTTTTACTGCGTTGAAAAAATACAGGAAACTGCGACTGAAATCTTTTTTTTTCATTATTTTTCCAATAAACAAAGTTAAACAAATAAACATAAAAAGTTGCTATTTTCTTTATGAGTTGAAACGCGATCGCGATCGCGCAGTGTTTTTAGAGAGAGAAAATCGTATGGAAATATTGTTCTTAATCGTCGGCTCTTAAAATAAATTAATCAAAACACAATAAAACTATATATTGTAACAATCGTTTCTTAGTTATATATTATGACAATTAAATAACATTATAAATATTATCGATAACTTTTATTATCGTCGCATTGTTAAACACTCTTCCATATATTTTTACACTTCCCAGCCTATATAGATTCTTGTTTGAACAAGGTCAGATAAATACATGCCGCAGTAAAAAAAAAAATAGCGACAAAGAAGTATTCAAAGCAATAGATAATCAGTAGTTTCAAGTATATATAGCTATTATCACAAAATAAAGGCAAATATAGAACTTTGAAAAAAGTCACGTAAGCTTTCGGAGCAAGGTCACTACCGTTAATGTTCCCGAAATACACCGTTCCTTCCCATTTATCTTTTCTCTGTCCTGAACATCATATATATCCGCACCATCTCGTTCACTTCATCTTACATTCATTCACTCCCGCGCATCTCCCCTACTCCTGATAACACGATCCTACTACGCCTGCGCACAATCGTGTGCGCAGAGAAAGAGAGCTGAGAGATAACCACCCGCGCACGCCTCCGCGGCGCGGCGCGATTGGCCGCAGCGCGGATTGGCCGCTCGAAGGAGCCGCCTCTCTCTTTCTCTCTCCGCTAGATCTATGCGCCGGCGCACACGCGGCTTGGCCTATGCGCGCCGAGAGCATAGGAGAGTGGGGGAGGCGCGACGGGATGAGAGAAGAGAGGAATGCGCAGAGTTGCAGCGCGAGCGGTGATTGTTGGGGGGACCGAGGAGGTTGGTTGTAAGCGTGCTGCAGGTTTACTGAGGGTTTGGAAGAAGGTGGTATGCATTCACGGAGAGAAATCGTGATAAAATCTGATAAATTTTACTATGTACGATTGTAATTTTTTGAATGGAACATACGAATTTTTCTAAGGAACATATGATTTTTGTTAAGGAACCTACGAATTTATCTAAAAAATTCTTGTAAAAACGCCAATGTGGGCAGTATGTGACAAAATTACAATGGTACCTTGTAAAATTTACTAGCAGGTTGCGAAGTATAGTTCGAATAGTTTTATTTTTTAAGGATACAGAACTTTTTGTATTTAGCATACCTATGTATATGTTTCTGTAAATAACTGATAATTTATGATTTCTTTAATCAAAAATTTTCAACGAGAATTTCAGCATTTGTCCTACATCATGCATCCGGTATCTATATAAATATAAAATTTAGTTTCAAAGTAATTAAATGAAAAATCTTATCAAAAGAATTGTGACATTGATAAATCGTTCATAATATACAAACAAGATTTTTTCAGAGCTGTTTCTGAACCACGAAATGCTATATATTAACTTAAAATTTTCCACAAAAATAACCGCAGTCAACAAAGTTATTTTCAAAAATCCGATAACCCATATTACTATCGCATGCGCGCTCGCTCCTATATAACGTTACACAAAACGGCATGCCACGCACAAACTAGGGAAAAAAGGTGTATATTCTAATGAGGCCTCGAATTGTACTAATAGGCTGCACGCTTACCGGTTCGCATTGCACCTGGGGGTTAATAGGCCGCGTCCTTCCTCGCTTCTCGTTTCCCCCTGCGCGCACTTCGCTACGGCTTTTTCCTAGAAACGACGAATGTTAATGATGACTTTTTATGAACTGTAACGCGCCGATTTTCACCGACAATGAGCTCTTCGGTTTTTACAGTTATTTTCGAGTCGTTAAATTATTTTATAATAATTCACATTTTCTGGGTTATGAGGGAGAAGAGCAAAGGTATATAATTGCTGCAGGAGTTTCTGATTTTAGTATAGGAATTGGTATGGATATATGGTTAGTTGTTGTTTTAAGGAATGGAATCAGTTTCGTAATATCACACATATTAGGATTAAAGAATAATTTATTCTTATAATATTATTCATACGAAAATGTAACCTTGATTTATTTAAAAAAACGTAATCACTGGAGCTGGAAATATCTTGACGTACTCAAACAATAGCCTTTTCACATGTTATTGATTTGATGATGGGTAGCGTGTACTTGTCAAAGCAAATAATTATAAAAAATTTCCTTTATTACGAATCTAATATAAGAATTTATGACAATAAAATTATTGGACATAAGTAGTTTTTCTCTATCATTCAGTTTTTTTAAACCAAAATAATATTATAAGGTTTATACTCATGTATATAACATATATAGACAGTATAGAATAAATACTAAAGTTTTTTATTTCGACGATTAAATTATCGTTTTTGTTATGACTTTGAAGACTGCAATTACACTTTGCATGATACTTACAGATTATTTTTTCAACTCAATATTTAACTTCGCAATGAGAAAATCTTAACAATAATGATGGACCCATATTATATTGACGAATTCAAGTAGAAAGATTGATATATAGTTTCAAAGAGCGATATAGATATGCATAGATAAAAAATATTTGAATGCACAAATTGATATACATCAGGTGTCAAATTTTCCCTATACTCAACTGACGCTGTTTATCAATCTTATAAATTTGTCTATTATCTTTCTTATTACGCGTCTTTTAAAGATACAACATATAAAGGGAATAAGCGATTACGCTTCTTAATTAATTCCATATTAAAATTCCAACGAAAAGCTCGTATAGAAAAACAAAACGCGTATAATCTAAAACGAATCGTCAGAAGAATCAAAAGTGCATCTTGCGAAAACCAGATGCGAAATTGCAGCCACGTAGCTCTCGGGAAAAACACAGCAGGGCGTCTATACAAAACCGACGTTTAAAAAAAGAAAACAGAAGAAATAACACATCGCACACACTCAGCACGTCTCGTCGCAATAATAAGCGCACCGTGCACCTAGACATATATAAGTAGAGTCAAGTAGCCACGCACTTGTCTACTCTCATTCACGCACATACATATACATATACGTACACGATGCTCGAACAATAGGGCAATTATTACCATCGCAATGCCGCGGCGAGGGAAAACTGGGTAACAGCTGCGCCGACAATGGGACCTCGTGCTTTTCTCGCGGCGCTGCAGCTCTCTCGATTCACTCTATATATACATATAGGTTCTGTCTCTCGTCTCGTATTTATCCCAGTCTTTGTGTCTATCTCACCGCCGCCGCCTCCTCAAGCCTTCCGCGGGACAAACAAGAGGGAGACCGAGAAACTCTTTTTCCCCCGCGCAGCGACACGCATCATCACCGCAATTGTTTGCCCTCTCGGGGATGCGTGTATTATATACGTATATATATATATCGGAGCGCGAAAAGCTACGCGAGTATATTGTAATATATAGAAGGCGAGCAAATCTTGGCTGGGGAAAATTATACGCTTGCATTGTGAGCGACGGATAGGCTCTTTAAATTGGCTCTTCAATGGCATGTAAACAGCCTTTTATCTCTGTTACCGACTATAAGGGATATGGGAATTCGCGGGAGCGAGCGGCCACACGTATTACGCGGGGCTGATATCGCGACGACGCTTAGGATAATCGTGCGTGAGAGGAGGGAATTTATTTCTTTGGTTCTTCTTTTCTTTTTCTTTTTATTGTATCGTCGCGCGGCGGGGTTTGAAGGTCGGAGAGCAAAACCACAAGCGAACGGGTTCGCAAGTCAGAGAAAACTATCTGTCTTTTTATTTATCCTCTCTTTTTGTTTTCGATGTGTGGGAAAAATTGCGGGCAAAGGGGTCTTATCGGATGAAAGTTATTGTGGATCGAGGAGTATAGAGGAAAGAGTGGGAACCAATTTGTTCGGAGGAGTCGATATAATTTGGTATGTTTGTTGAGGTAATGGATGGTAGGGTTGTGGAGAAATCATGTGTGGGAAAAAAAATACCTTGGAGATCTGAGAATTGTCATTAATTTCATTATGAATCTCATATAAGGTGTATATAGTTATTAATAGTTATTAATTATTTTACCGAAATATATTGCAAATATGATGATATACATTTTGCTTCTTCAAAGAGGAAGCTTTGTAATGGAGAAACAAAAAATGTTTAAAAATATGTTTTAAGACTTTTGGCACGAAAATCCGTCGTTTTTGAGCAAACTAATTTTCGTGTGTGTGTGTGTGTGTGTGTGTGTGTGTGTGTGTGTGTGTGTGTGCGCGCGTGCGTGTGTGTGTACCGGCTATAACTTTTAAACAAATAGACCGATTTTCATCGGATAAAGCTTATTCTCTTCGTTTGGAAGTAGAATAGAGATAGCTTAACCTATTTTATCATTTTTTCGTTTTTCTTTTGTTTTATAACCAAAAAACGATTTTGAATTTTTCGTTTTTTTGATTTTTAAATATGTTACGGTAGATATTACTTAATATAATCAATTTTTATTTAAAGTTCGTCAAATTACCTACAATTTCTTTTTTTTAAGTTTAATCATCATTAGTCAGTCATTTGTTATTGAAGAAAAACTTCATTATTTTTTTTCTAAATAAACTTTTAATTTATCGACTTGAAATTTTAATCACTTATTACACTTCTTTGGGGCAATATTTGACTAAAATTTCAAGCAATTATCTTCATTTGTTTCAGAGAAAAAAAATTATTTTAGAAAAAATTTTCGTTTTTCATTGTCGGACGATAACAAGAGCAAAAATTATCCAATCGTTTTGAAATTTGGCACAGAGATAGCT
>UCWB01000127.1:0-29795 GCA_900474355.1 Torymus geranii | reverse complement strand
TGTCGCACGTCTGCGTAACTCCAATATGATCAAGAATTTCAAAACAAGACAACAATACTTTTCATATTGACTGACAAGACAAAGACAAGAGAGGAATTTTCAAGACTTTACAAGCGAGAGACAATAATTACAGAAATATTGTATTATCTTATTCTTGTGCAGCCCTAATTCCGGTGAACATCAAATTTTGAATAATTATAGCTTTTGCACTAAACGATAAATCTTTAAATTAAAATATCTGATTTTTCACTATTTGAACTATTTTAGCTCTTGTTCGAATCTTGCTCGTATACATCGTGGTTACTTGTAGATAGTATCGCTAACGAAGTTGCCTAGTAACATTAGTTGAACAGTTACTTGCGTCTAATAGAATAAGTATCCAAGTGCAATCGTTAATACGAACTGCTTGATTGCGATCAGGTAGATAAAGTGACATGAGCTAGTAAAAAGTACCATAAACACCAAAGTTCAGATAGGAGATGCATGTGGAATATACTTTGTCATCAATATCTTAATTTTGATTAAATGTATTCGATTATATTATAACCATTTACAAATAAAGCCTATCCTTATATCTAAATAGAAAAATCAAGCACCCACAATGGGCTTACAGAATATTAACGACCGTAATTAGTGTCTGCCGCGTAATAGATCGATCAACACATCCCATTAGCTAGTAATTTATGAGCTCGTGAAGGCACTACAATCGCCTAATTACGATGTACATCGAAAAATGGATTTTTATGATATTCTCCAACCATAACCCACTTAGACTCGCCAATCGTTGCATTCAACTGAATTCAAACGAAAGTTCGACCTACCTCCGTACTCTAAAATCCTACACCTGCCAATCTCTTTACCAATTTGTTCTAGATTCGTTAACATTTGCTATAGATTCACGTTCAATCGACTCCGAAAACCCAGCGATTGCTCTCAAAGATCCAAATGGTGAATCAAACGTAACGCTATCCATCTCCCTTTTTATCAAATCAAACATACGAGCCTCGTGTCCTCTTTTTAAAACCCATCGCGAATAACAAGCCAAAAATCCTCCCCAAATTTCCCCCTGGCGTCCAGCGTGAAAGAGACTCTCGCGGGCGCACACAGAGAGAGAGAGAGAGCCGTTTAACCGTCACCCGTAAAAATCGAGAGAGCGCGGGTGGTACAAATGAAATAAAGGCTGGAAGAAGCGGCGCGAAAAAAAGTAAAAAGGGATACATAGACCCTCTCTGCGCGCACAGAGAGTATAACGTCGCAGAAAGAGAACGAACGAACGAACTAGCGCGGCACGTCCGGGGGATTCGTTCGAGTCGTAAATCACGGTGCGGTTTGGTCGTTAGGCCATCGACGGCAGCGTATAACGACGTATCCTCTGTACTGCTGTAACGATATTCCCCGCGACGTGTACCGTACCTACGTGTATGTGCGCTCGGACGCTGTAATTGGCTCTCCTCCTCTCTCTTTGTATGTCACTTCACAATCAATAAAGCAGAGACGGGCGAGGGGTGGAAAAAAAAGCGAGAGGATGGACCGTATAAAAATAGCGCAGGTTCTTAGTCGTTCGTTCGTTCGTTCGCTCGCGTGTTTATAGATGCGAGCCGGTTTGTTTTTCAATAGAGAATAGTGTGTGCAGTGATTCTTCCTTGCTCACTCTCGTGCGGTTTTTAACGAGCTATGCGCCGGGGGTTTACGAGCTGATGTTGCAACGATTGGCTCTTTCCTTTTATGAGATGGCGAAACGGAGGTTTCTCTCGTTGGGATGAAAGAGATGGAGTGAGATTTTTGTATCAAGCTGCTGCTGCCGTGAGATTTTTAATAAATAAAAGCGCGGCGAGATTGAGTTTGGTTTATTTGTCGTCGGTGTTTATCGAGTGGCATTGACGCAACTGGGAAGTAGATTAGTTATGGCTCGTTGGTGTTAGAATCGAGGGGAATAAATATACTTAATAATAGAACGTGCTTCGTGTGGTTTGTTGAAAGACAACATAAATAGAGTGATAACGATGAAAATAGTGTAGATTTTTAAATGAAAGTTTGTTTCATCCTGACAGATTCGCGACGCTTCATTTTGTTTTCGTTTTTTTTTTGTATATTTAACAATTGTTTGTTAATCCTTATATTTTCATCATTATCACCTATAGCGCAATGTTGCGTCTGACACGTACCCAGCTGTCTCTCTCTCTCCCTTTCTATCTTCCAAGGTTTGTCTCTGTTTGCGCACCTTCGCTGTTTATCGCCACTCCCTCGAAATAGCTCACCTCGCCCCCTCGTATTTACTCCAGCACGTCGGGCGGCGTATTTACGCATGACACGCGACACCCGATGATATAACCGAAAAATAATTTAAAAATACGTGCTCCTGCAAAAATACACGGCTCCCGTGTGCCACTTCACTTCGGCGCGTTGCTCGCGTGAAATGTGCACGGCACGGCTTTACATTGTGCGCGCATCAAACGGGCCGCGCGATAAAAATATTCGCTTGCGTCAACAGCTGATGGAAGGGTAGATGAGAGGGCGAATGAAACGATCGGTCAGTGCGATTTGCTTTTTTTTTTATTGCGATAATAGTTTACTCGGGCAGGGAAATCCGATAAAAGGTTTTGTTTTGAATATTGACTATTTCGGGAATGGGAAAGAGTAATTGTTTCGTTTTCAATGTAATGCCGGGGTAACAATGTTGTGTTAATTAATAATACAATAGCATCACAATATTACTGCAATAATATTATATCACAGAAGAATGAAACAATAATAATATATAACATATCAAAATTTTGTTGTGATAATGCAATAGTATCAGTTTCAAACAAATTAGACATCTCGAATACAACAATAACCACAGTAATCAATTCCATTGTCGTAAATATTATATACAACTGTATCGAATTTCAGGATTGATCATAATCGTATATTCAGTACATAATTAGGTTAAAATTATCTCTAAACTGATAAATAATTATAATTATAAAATCATATTTTAACACGATACGTGTGATGGATTGCACACATGATTTCCGTGAAATTTGATTCTCAGAATATTAACGCACAATGTATGTAAATTTAACGTATTATATGTATACATAATTAAATTTCTGAACATATTTAATGTATTTTTGATCAATCGAATACCAATTACATATTGATTGTGCAGAAGGATACATTCTGTGCTCTCATGAATTCTCATTTTACCCATAACATTCTTTCAACTCACGTCCGCCGAACTACATCTCATTATACTTCCCGAACTCTCCAAGCGTCGAGTTAAACGTCCCTTTCTCTCATTCGCGAGTTTCGCGGTGTTGGAAAACCACGCCACGTGCGCGCGCGAACTTTGAATCTGCGGCTCGCAAAATGCCGAGCGCTCGACTTCCCATTAGAGTTGATCTCTGCGTGCGCGTGATATAAAATTTAGTGCGTTGAGAGAAGGTTGTGTAAAAAAGAAGCGATATTTAGGGGAGAGTCAAAAAAATGGTAAAAGCACTTTGAAGGATTGAAAAGTTGTGTACGAGAGCTTAAAATTCACGCTAACGATGTGTCATCCGTTTTCAATACGCACTAGTTCCTGAGTCGAGTTTGGTGTCGTCGTGTATGTTTTCGAGCGTTTCCGGATATTTTGTGAAAGTGGGAGTATTAGTTTTTGAAGTGCATCGTGTTGGTTGGTGCATGTTGCGAACGCGGTAAGAGCGAATTGTTGTAGTGGTCTAAAGTGTATGATATTGCAGTTTCAATTTTCCTTCCAATTAAATTTTTTTTTTTCCGAAAAATGCTAGAAATGTTTTATTGGCTATTTGGAATCAAAATAAACTATTTTTACAAAATGTTCGTATAAATGTATGTGTGTATTCGACCGATTTAGTACGTATCGGACTGGTTCGTTTTATTTTTGCTGACGTAGATCGGAAAAAGGTCTCTTTGTGTCCAATTTGATTTTCTTTTGGAAATTTTGTAACTATTTCTGATATGTTATTATAAGTTACGTAATCTTAAATTAATATCAGTTTTCAAATAATTAGCAGGATTTAACTGTTGCAAAGTTTTGTGTTTTTCATATTTATAATTGTAAGCTTCTGAAATATATTAGTACAATCTTGTATTAGGTCTCACAGTTCATGAAAAAACTTTTTAAAGAATTTAACGTCCTACCTATTAATTATCACATATCCGTGTCATTAAAAAGATTATTATTTCGCTAACTTCTACATAAAATTACCTCTTTCATACAATTTCAAACACAGCTCTGTCCCTGTGACACAAAAATTATAACTCAAGCTTTTTCTCAACCCCGCTGTAAATCCCATTACACGACAAACTCACCAGCCGAGCTCATCAAAGTTACGAACTACCCATACAATTTCGCATTGCAAACTTGCAATTCAATAACGCCATTACCCAACAGCCATAAATCCACGTAACTTATTGTGCCACGCAACACCGTACGTAATTCCCTTAAAAATCTCCCCCGCACTCGATCTTGCGACGCATTCGTGAAACTTTCCACGCGCTCAAAAATCCCCAGGTATTTCCACCATCTTATCATTAATGCACACGGAGCAGCGCGACGCGCGCCAGAGCAGAGCGACAGCATCAGGAGAAAGAAAAAAAGAAACCACAATCTAACCGCATGAATTTTAAGGTTTTACACGAATTCATGCATCGCTCGTCGAGCGCTTAAAATATTCAGACGCGTTTTCGAATCCTCGTTTCCGATCCACTGGAATCTCGATACATTTGCCAGTCCCTCTTTAAAAGCGGCAAAAAGCGGATGCGCTCACACAAAGAGCTCTTTCTCTCTCCCCTTCCCCTTCAGCGCGAAAATGGATTCGCTAGTGGAATTTCTCGCGAGCATCGAGCGCGAGAGCAATAAGTCGAAGGCGCTGAGGAATATTTTTCGCTCTCAGCAGTGAGAGAGGGAGAGAGAGAGAGAGAGAGAGAGCGCGCTTGGGTTATGAAATATTTGACCGAAATACCGCAGTGTGTAGACGCGTGCCCGCGTACACGTACGTGTGCGCACGTCGCGTCGAGACGAAGTAATAGAACGACGACTTTGCGAAACTTCGCTCGTATATATATATATATATACGCACGCGTTCGCGTAGTGGAATATTTTAGCGGGGTAGGATTTCCTTAATTGCTCGCGGACGAATTAATATTTATGAAAGGAGGTAGAGAGAGAGAGAGAAGGCCGCGGGTCTTAATTGCACTGGACGACCGCTGGAATGTTCGATGTCGAGCTTGACGCGGCGAGTGTTATAGGCAAGGAGCGTTATGAGGAATTGTGTGGGAAAAGTGGTGGGTTTATGGAAATTTTGGAATTTCGAATTTTGAGGGATTTTTTTTTATTTTGTAGGGAGAGACATAGAACACATATGGCACGGAATTTGATACTGCTACGTCCCGTGTGATTTATTACCATTGGGCGCAATGCGCGTGTGGCGCTACACTGACGGAGTATTGATATTTCGAGCTGGTGATGTATTAGGAATCCCGATGAAACAATATACTAAAAGCGAGAGGACGGGAAGTGCATAGGAGGAAAATAAAGAGGGACGTTCGAATTACAAGTAATGAATGAATTTAATTTACTCGGACGACCTTTTTATACAAATTTTATATAAGCTCCTTTATCGTTTTATGAATTATTCAGTCATAAAAAACGGGGAAAAAAGATTTCCGAGAGCATAAAAGTCAAATAAAAATATGAAGGAAAAAAAAATGTGAAATGTTTCTGGGTCGAAAGTATATATTCGTATAGCTTTTATTTTATTAATAATAATAAAAGTTGGGATAAGAGATAAAATTATATCAGTTGTACAGAAATAAACTTTTGAAATTGTTCTTATAATCACTTCGCTAATTGAATAGTTATTACATCACAGTTTGAAAACATCAAGAACACGTCTGACCGAACCTTGACTCAATCCACTGAAAAGCGAAAACATTATCAGCTCTCGTATTCAGAATACATTACTAATAAATCTTTTTACTCTTCTCGACCACTCAATACAACCGACACCCCAGCGCGAACTTCTGAAACAGAAACATCAACTCTCTCACTCCCGCATTCAATGGAAAAACCTCGAGCCGAAAAAACAAGATCCCATTCGCGCGTCGTATATCATCGCCGCGTAAGCACACAACGAAGTGAGAAAGTCGATTCTCGGCGAAAAAATGCGCTCGAGTATCGGACACCGCGCTCACGCCGCATCCTTCATCCATATACATTCCGGCTAATCCCCGGGCGCGCGCCGCTTCTATTCCCTTTCCAAAAAACGAGAGAGAAAGAGAGAGAGAAGCGCCCCCCAGAGTCGAAGACTATATAACACGGCCGATAATCACCCGGCAGACTGACGGGCGTGCCCCGCGCAAATCCGCGAAAATTCCATCGGCGCGTGCGGAAAAGGGTCGAATGGAAAACGAAGAGCAGAAAGAGAGAGAAACGGAGAGCTTTTGTAAATATAGAAGCTCGGGCAAACACGGACTGTGTAATAAAAGCTCGTAACGCCCGGTATTGGCAAGCCTTGATTTATCCCCGCCAAGTGCAGCAGCAGCAGCAGCAGCAGTAGAGACACATATATACAGACATACATGCGCGAGTCTCTTTCTCTCGCACCTAGACAACTCTTCCGTTTCGTTCTTCCTCTCTAATGTCCCGCCTGCTCCTTATCCGCGCGTGCGCGACGGAATTTATGGCTCGTCGAGACGCCCGCGTGCGCACGTAGAGGAGAGACACACAAGGTTTTTAAACTAAAAATAATGATAGACCGGGCTTTTCCGTTAACTTGGTTTATAGCGGCCGATTTTGGATTTTACGAGGACGGCAAGCGCGCCGGGGATATTGCGAGCGACGCGCTATAGAGATTCCAATATGGGAAAAGCGTATATATATGTAGCGATGTGAGGTAGTACACGCGTGCGCGCGCATGTGTGGGTGTGTATTGGTATTTTTCTCGAGGATGGAGGGCTGATGGGAAATTGATGTTTGGGGAATGAGGATTTCTGCGAGAGATGCAAATTTGCGTTTGCAGAGTCGGAGCGATGATGTAATGGTGTTACGAGAATATTGAGTGCGAAGTTCAATGGTAATGTTTTGAAGATAATTGTGTAATTATTTGCGCATACAAATTGGTGATAATAGTTGATGTTATGTTTATGATGTGTCGAAGAGTCGGCGTTAATGTAAAAGTGATTTTTGTTTCAATTTATACGCTGAATAAGTGCGTGAAATTATTATAATGTTTAGAAGTATTTAAATTTCCGAAGTGTTAACAATTGGATTGATTAAGATTTTCAAATTTTATGCAAAATTGAATTTTAAGGGGTTAAAACTTCCCCTTGAAATACCATCGTCAAAGGCCTGATATTACAAGACAACTAACTTACTCATGTGATTACATAAACTTTCATTACATTGTTCCAGTCTTTTCTGGAAGAACAGAGGTTAATTTTCCTTAAAGTTAGCCGAAGGGATAAAGCCATCCACCTTGCAAAATTCCCCATTGCGAAACTTAATCTTATTATACGTTTTATGCCAGCCGTACCGTGGCGCTGTCGTAGACTACCTATCGCGTATTATACATATATATATATAATTTTTTTAAGAACAAAAACTTTTAGATAACGATTATAATTATGCCCGACATCGGCGTCATCCCGGCGTATTTATAAAATTACTTTTAAACGCGATCATAAGCAGGACAGAAGCGCGCGCGCGCGACGTTCAATTGACCTAATTACCAGCGGCAACGAAAGTCAAGAGAGTGGAAGCCCAAACTTTACACCTCCGATATTTCGCGTCTTAACGAACTCGGAGTGTTGCCACTTAAGAATCAACTTGAGGGCCGTCACCCTCCAAGTATACTTACACAACTTACGCGGCGGCCGTCACCACCGCCATCGAATTTATAATTTACACGTTCCGTGAAAGCGTGAGCTAGTCTGTGGACCTGTCACTTCTAGGATCAATTGGCCGAAAAAAGAGCAGTGTAATTATGGCTGTGTGAATAGATTAGGACCCATTAATAAACAGTGTGGTTGACCCGGAGCGAATGTGACAAAGGTGGCGGCGGCGAGTGTGACGCCCTTATTTGACTGATCGAGCTAATATTTTATCGAGATAATTGAACATTGTTAATAACACTGAGACCAGTTGTACAGTTATAAATGTAAAATTAATCGAAAATATTGTAAATCTTTGGTACAGCTAGAATATAATATATATTTATTTTATCGTCACTGGGCATTACATTCAAAATGGAAGTCATCTAAATTATTCAGTACTTCATAGCACTTTCAAAAGTAAAGTCAAACGTGACCCACTTCCACGATATCTTTGTAGCCATTGTTCTTCATCCTTTGATACTAAACATATTCTTTTAAAGTCGACCGCTTATAACGTAACTATTTCTGCGTCACACTTAAACCTCATCGCTAACCCACTAGTCGTTCAATCCCCAATTAGTTACTCTCTCCAATTCGCAATGAAAAAAAAACTCTCCACCACATCACCTCCCGCGTGCGCATTACGCATCCGGCCAAGTTATGTTACCCACTCTGCAACAGTACAGCCCAATCAAGGAAACTTTCCCTCCCCGGCAACTATACACCCGCGACCCACATCCACACATCATCGAAAACCAGTCTCGCAACTTCTTCGTTCTTCTCCGCCTCTCTCCTCTGCGCGCAACATATACCGACCTTGTTAGTTTCCACGCGCGCGCTCGAATATCGCCGCGAGCCACCGCCGACTCTAAAGTCCCGTCACGCGCGCGGCGTTACGCGGTTACAGTATCGCCTCGGCGTTTCTTTGCCACCTTTATCTTCCCCCTGCGGCGGCGTGCCCGCTCTAAGGTCATGTGCTTGGCAGTATTGCGCGAGCGCCTGGCGAATCGCAACGGCGAGCTTACTCTCTCACACTCCCCGCATTGCCGCTGCGTTACATTGGAGGTCTTGTTGTGGCTTTTGGTTTTGTAGGACTTTATTGGCGCCTGCGGTGGTGCTGGTGTGGCTGCAGGGTTTTAATTTTTCCCAGATTGCGGGAGAATTTTATGGGCCGGTGTGGTAGTGTGTTTTGTACGTAAAAGAATTTAATTGGTACGCGGAATATTTTGTTTATTGGAAGACGTGGGGTTATATTTTTATAACTTTGTACTGTATAAGCTGTAAAGAAAATTCTATGCGAACAATGATAATTCTAACCGCTATTCAAGTATATTCTTCGTCCACGAGTATACGCATCAGCCCCTTTCCCTGCTTTACATCCTCAACCTTCTAAAATGTCCGATTAAAGCGCACCCTTCTCATCTGGCCCCTTCCCCGTAAACTGCACAAAAACGGCATTGTCATCCTCCTCGATTCAATACACAGCCTCTCGCGCGTAACCATAAATCCCGTACAATTGATATATAAAAAGAATCCGGCTTTACGACGCCTCGACAATTCCCTGAAATAAGAAGAAAAAAGAAGGGGGGAGCTCGCATTAAATGTGTGTATACAACATCTTGACGACGATGGTGTGGCATAAATCTCGCGCGCGTGGAAAGTGTAACGAGAGGTCAACGCGTTTTTTCGACCCGGTATGTGTTGTGACGTACGAGCGGCCATCGACGGGAGGGTCACGGGAGGGAGAAAAAGGGAGTAGAGCAATAGCGAGAACTTGTGGGCTTTCTTTTTTCGAGGAATTTTCGAGGAAGTCGGATCGGTGTAAATCAATTTCGCGCCCTCCGGTGCCCTTCTTTTTTTCTTGCTCGTCCTCTCTCTCTCTCCGTCCTAGCACACATCACCCGCTGGGCGTTTCGGAATTGTTTCGGTTTTTCCGAATTTTCGGAGTGTAAGAAACGGGGGCGATCGGAATACACGATCACACGACTTCGTATTTCCGGTGCATTTGTTTTCGTTGTTTGCTGGTCGTTGGCTATTTTTTTTTTAATTGGTTCGTTACTTTTTTTTATAATTACGTTATATTTGGCACTTTGTATATTTTCCACATAAAGCGAAAATAAAACGGTATTATTTTGTACCTCTAGTTATTTTAGCAAAATCTCTAATCAAAATTAGATTTTTTGTACCCATTTTTTTCGATAAAATTGCCTAAAAGTTGGCTGAAAATAACGATTGGAATTGTTTAATATACGTAGAAAATTGAACAACATCAGCTATAAATATTTTCAAATTTACCGAGACCTCGTGTTGCCTCTACGCTACATATACCATAATTTAATTATCCCGAAGCGCTGTGCGTTTCGCACATTTAAATTTACCGATATAGGTTAAAAATAGCGCAACATCGATCACGCGCGCCCAATCGATTTGTTGCTGCGCTCGTATATATACCCAATGGTGCGTGGGTGTTCCCCGCGCTTACGTTCCGTATTTCAAAGAACTACATACCGTCGCATACCAGTAGCTCACACAGAACGAAATACTTTTTCCAACAGTATAGCTTTTTTATTTATTCAATATAATTGCTCTCGCAATAGACCGATAAAATACACGCTAATCCAATAACCATAAGACGCAACGATCGATCGAACCTTTTTCTTCTCTTTTACTCACGCGATAAATCAATCCCAGCGTCTCGCGCGCTCTCACCTTTACTCTCGAGCAACAATTAGAACAACGGCATAATGAAGCCCTCTCCCGTCCCGGATAAATTGATTTAAAGGCCCCGAAGGCGAGTAGTCCACTTAATCACGGACTGGTCGGGGCCGACCGACACCATAAACTCACCCCTCTGCTACCCTCTGGGGAAGATAACGGAAAAAGCCAGCGGAATCGAAAAAAGGCGAGAGAGAGAGAGAGCTCCCTCGCCCGGAAATTAAGTTCGTAACTATTTGAACGGATGCCAGTGCGGCGCGCGCTAGGTGACTCCAGCCGGAGAAAGAGAGAGAAATTATTTCGTAAGTTTCGCTCGCTCTCGCGCAGATTGAGAATCCTTTAATTGCAGCGGACTCTCCGTCACGTTTTCCAGAGGGCCGATGGAGAGCCCGCTTGTGATATCACGCGCGAATGCAGTGGAGAGCTGGAGAGGCTATTTTCGTTCTCGTTACCGCGCGACAAACACATTAAAATTACAACGCGCGCGCGCCCGGTCATTCGGGGGATTCCCCGGGCTGCAGTTTATTTTTTAGGGAGGTTTAGGGTCTAGGAGGACCTCGAGATTTATATCGGGAGGGGGGAAAGAGGTAATTGCGAGGTTTGGCGCGCGATTGCTTTTTAGGGGGCTTAAGTGGAGAGGGAAAAGTGTAAAATACTAATTGAAGAGAGGCATCTGAGGGTAACAGTCGCCAGGTCGACGTTAGTGGCGTTGAAAATAATGTGTAGCTGGACTTTTGGATCTGATTCGTATGCATTTATTCTATGCAAATAGCTCTCGTAACTTGAATATACGACTTCTTCTCAATGGAGACATTGTTGGCATGTTGCACTATTGTTAAAAAAAAAAAGTCTATAATTCGTACGGATTTAATACAGTGAATGTAACTGTCCCCATTAGTTACTGAAAATCATGGTTAATTAGAACTGATAGAACCGCTGTTACAGTTATAGGATAAGCTATGACAACTTTTCAAATTGTCACATTGCAAGGCCAATTAGCGACTTTTTTTTCCAAATCCGATCACACATTTAGCGGATCTCCGGTGTATCGACAACGAGTTATAGCTAATGGCGTGTTTATCCGCTTTAAAATAGAAAGCATTCGACGGTGTCTCAAATATAAATGGAAAAAATAAAAAAGTGGAAGTCATATTCATTTGGCGCGTCAAAACGTTGAAAATAATTCGATGCATGGCATGAAATATATAAACCGTATAGTTAAATTCATATTGACAATATGTCGATAATGTTTACTATGCGTGTGTTAATTTACTGTTCTTTATTTTTTTTTTATCTGAGCACTCGCTTTTTTCTCAAACAAGATCAAGCGCAATCCAGCATCTCTACACTTGACTATACAACGTATATTTATTATAATTCTAAAACCACCTATACCTATAAAAGTTTCCGTATAATTTCCACCAAAAAAATTGGCTCTTCTCGCACCGCAAAAACCCCCTTGAAAAATATCTCGCTCATCTTTTTCGCTTTCATCCAACCAACAAACAGCTTCCCTCTCTCCTCTCCATCGCCATTAATTTTTCATCGCCATCTCGCTCCCAACCCTTCCCTCCAAAACACACAAAATTTTCCAATCTCCCATCATCCCATCCTCCCTGAAATTACGGAAGACAGAGGGAGGCGGGAACCGCGCGCGCTTAGCCAAGAAGACAGAGTCTTCCGAGACATCAGCCGCACTTATCCGGCCAAGAATCAAATTATGTCCAAGGCGACAAAACGAGGACTCTCTCTCTCTCTTGCGAGCGCCGTCATCGTTCGTTATTATGCAAATTCACCTTGGCGCGCTTATAGATATACGTGTATACGCTGTACATAAGCCGGAAGGAGATGGCGGCGCTTATACGGAAGCAAGAGCGAGAGCGAGAGAGAGAATGTCTTGGAGAAGAGAGAGAGAGCGAGTGTATACGGGATCGAAGCGTGACTGTTATCGCAGCGCGGGGATTTGACGTACTTACCCTCGGGGATTACGGGGCCCAGCTGTTCGGTGGAGGGGGGATGGAGATTGAGGTAATGATAATTAATTAGCCAGCCTGGATATAGGGCTGTGTGTATGGCGTAGCGCGGTGAAGCCTCGATGATGACGCTGATCGGGAACAGGGAAAAGGAGGTCAAGGGTGATTTTTCGAGGTTCAAGGTCAAGCGTGGGAGAATTCGTGTAACCGAATTCGATGGGGCGTGTAGAGTAGAATCGATTTTTCGAGGGTAGTAGCGAACGCGATTAATTATTCGTGAATTCGAGATCGGGGCTGTGAGACTTAATGGGGACGACGGTAATGTCGTTATACGGTTACACGTAATTTTTTTTTTCCTGTCTTCCCTCCCTTTTCTCTTTTTTAGAAAAGTTGGCGCGAGCTAGGTAACTTCATTACGATAACAAAGGGGATGCAGGCTGAGAGGGGTGTATTATGTTTAAGATTTTGATGGATTTAAAAAAGGGGGTTGAGGGTGCAGTTATTTTACATTATACGGTCCGAAAGTGTATATGAATTTTCATGAATTTCGTCGTGACTGAAGTCAGAATATGTTATTATGGTTCATTTTCTAGAACACAATAACGCTAATCATTTATTACAAAACGCTATTATGATTGGGGTACTATTTTGATCTTTATTTACAATAAATACGTAAATATTTAGCGAATAATGTAAGCAAACAAAATACACATTTTTCTCCTCACCAACATAAACACAACCACATGCACACACCAAAGCCTACATCCCCATACTGCTCTACACCTCGCGCCAAAATTAACCGTGCCTCGCATTTACCATAAACATGTTATCCTCCCTCCCCCCTCCCCCAAAGATACGCAGCACCGAAAGAGAGCAATTCCGCTATACCATCCCTTCACCAATACTCCCTCCCAGCCATTCCTGGAAATTGCTCGGCGTTACCTCTGATCAAAGAAAACAAACTACGCCGTGATAGTATGTGTATCTTCTCTCCCGGCAATACCCACACAGTCTGTGCGTACGATCAAATTGGCAAAACGCGCCCGTCCGCGCCATTACTTCGTCCTTATTTCACACACATACACACTCACTCACGGTATGCGGTTATATAATAGATTCGGGATTTACATGTAATTACGGCCGCATGCTAAATGATATAAACGTGTGCGGTCGCGTACCGGCGGTTTAAATCGTCGCGGAAATTCGAGTCGGCGAAATCTGGCGGAAGTTCGCGCGCGCGCGCGAGGGGCAATATGATCGGCGATTGACCGCGGACCGAATAGAAATTGCCTTGAATTAGGGCGCACGCGCGCGCTCCCGTGCAGAGAGCCGACGACTAATCGGTTTTTACGGCCAATTATTATTCCACTTGGGGAGTGGTCCCGAATTTACGTGCCCCGTGGTGGAATGATGAGAAGGGGGCGGTAGGTTTCTTGAGGATGATGAGAGTTTATGGGCATAAGGGGTTGGCGTTTTTGAGGATTGAGGTCGATGAATACGTCGAGTGGTGTAGATATATATGGGATGATTAGTATGTGTACTGGTGTAGAGTAAATAAGGATCATATCTACTTATACTAAAGAATGTACATATTTTCTGCGTACATTATTTATGAAAATTTTGTTTTTCAATTTTCAAAAGTAGAAAAAAAATTTGCACAACACTTATACTATATTACTCTGGATTTTGAAAATTTAATAAAAATTCATAAGGAAATATACACATAACGTTATTGTTGTTTAAAATAAGGAAACATTCGATTACGTTCAGTAAACTATACTACTTATGAAGATATTACACAATAGATAAAAAACCTATTCAAGTTTTAACATTACGTGCTTGCCTATACAATATCGAAACGAACCATTAATTCTTCAAAACCAAACACTTCACAACACGCGCGTGTCCCTTCAATTCGTAATTTCCCGTATACTCAATAAAACTCCTCCCCGCGAGTCACCTCTCCCCCTTGAATATTCAACATCGCACATCCCTGCTCCGCTATCTCTTTCGTATCTACACGCTACTGCGCATTCAAAAGCCAAAGTCGTTCGCGCGCGCGCGCGTCGGATTAAAAAGCCGAAAATACTCTTTTATCCCAGCTATCCCTACATCCAGCGCTCAATCCGCTTAGCGGAATAAAAACTTTGGGCTCTGCCCGTCTTTCTCTCTCTCGCGATACAGACTCGTGGTATCCCTCCTCCCATAAAAATTCATGATTTCAAAACTGCGTTCGATATTGTATTTTCTTTTTTCATTTCGCGCATGTTACGCCGTTTTGCATAATACCGAAAGTGGCGCCGCGCGTGAATTACGCGGTAGTGTGTTAGAGAGGCGCCCGCACGCGTGTAAATATGCATGTGGGTATGAATTTTTGCGTGCGATGTGGTATATAGTGAAATTTTGAGGAACGCTGTGGGTTTCAATATTGCGGATGGAGGCGAGGGTAAATGAAGGATGATGATGGGTAGGTGGCTAAATCAGGAAGGTTTCGAGGTCGGATTGCGAATTCGGGGTCGGGATTTTAAATTCAAATTACGAAAAATTGGAAGGTAGTTTGGAGACTAATAAATCTTTGGTTTTTGGGGCTACGCGGTTAATAGAGATTTCGAGGGCGTACTTTGAAAGTTTTATTTTTTGATGATACCTAGAAGTACGTATTAAATTTGTTTTCAATAGCTATGAAAATTTTTAACGGTTCGTATTTACATGTGGACAGGGTTTATTTGAAATCAATGCTCGGTTATTATACTGAAAGTGCAAGGTCATTTATGAACTTCGAAAATGAAGTAAATTTCTTTTATTCCTCCTTACGAAGTAAAATATCCTTATAAAAATTAAATTTTAAATATTATTTGCATGTTTCCGTGTTTTTAGTAATATGGAACGTTGCGTATCGTCGCCCACAACAATGACGGAACGGCTGTTATAAACATTTAGGCTGTGTGTTGATCACTTGCTATCATGTTTTCCGTTTAATCAATAAAATGTGTATCAATTACAATTCAATTACGAAGATAATTATTATTCATTTTTCCGACCACAGACTCAACACCACTAAAACTTACACTACCGAACCGACCAGCCCCAAAAAAACTCATCCACTCGGATTCAATAATCTCTACGCCGCCCGCCTCTCAATGCAGCAGGGGCGCATAATGAGGCGGAGCCGATTAGAAATTATATCACTCATTGTCGCGTGCAGCAGCGTCGTCGGGTGCTTAAGCGCCATCGGAGTGCTTGTGCGGTGTCATTATGAAAACCCAAAGGGCTCCCTCTCGCGACAAAGGCGCGTGCCCCCGGTGACGAAGAAAATGATGATAATAATAATAATAAGGGAGGAAGCGAAGGAGGTGAATCGAAGGAAGCCGTGACTCGTTGAAAGTTGGATCTTACGTGTACGGGGCTGCGTGATAAAAGCGTAGCTTGATGGAACCGGGGAACTATGTGAAATTGTGCATGAGCGAGGCGTTCAAGCACGCGTAGGTGCTCGTACGCGAGTTTACAAATTTAGTTGGAGTGGAGGGAGTTTCGAGAAAGGAAAAGTTGTTTTGGTTGGATGGGTTGCATAGTAGTGTATTGTCGTTATATTGTGCGAGCGAATTACTATGGTTTCCGGGAAATTTATAAAAAGACATTTTCATATATAACTGGTATCATTGCCATGCGTAATAATGGACTCCACTGTATGATGCAAAGTATTGAATCGATATTTCAAAAGATCTCTGTGATAGCAGTTGAACAAAACACCTCATTCATCTGTAAATTTGATTTATTACTGTTCTTAAACGTGTTGGTTTATCCATACCTGGCTAGTAGTTGATATTTGGAATAGAATTTCATTATATCAATAAAAATATGATATAAGTTATGATTCACATAAAGTAAATTCCCGAGTGCTTGGAAATTAACAAGTAGTTAAACAGTTCTGGTATTTAGACACGCGCTTAAGCCATTTACCTTGCACTAACTTCAGCTACATCTGGTAACTGGGTTAATTTTCTCAAGATTACAGCAAAAAAGGAAAAAAAACCATAATCCCGTAACGAGCATAACACGCTCAGCGACAGCTAAAAAAAAACACAAAAATAAAAAAAATTCTTTACCGACATTTACCAAAGCAAACACCGCGACCCTTCGACATGAACCAAATTTTCAAGGCCACCCCCTCACTCTCAACCCACCTCCGTACCACCCACAAGGCAAAAACACAACTCGCATCCGGCGAGGGGGAACAAAGGGGGCGAACGCAGCAGCAGCAGCACGGAAGTGCACTAAAAAGCTTACCCACACACACACACACACACACACACACACACACACACACACACACACACACACACACATACACACACACACACATATACAGGCGGCCTAAGTGGTCCGTGCTAATGGCAGATGAAAAGTCACGAGTTCCCAATTAGCGAGTAAGCGTTGCGCCACGAGCGGAGGACTTTGTTCGTTTCGCGCGGGATTCGTAAGCTCAGTGGCGCGCTGGCCGTAAGGTAGTTTTCGGCGGTGTGGCCACGCGCACGAGTTAAAGTGTATTTAATGATGGATTTTTGTGGCTTACCGGGGAACTGTAGTTTCTAGGGGGATGTGGAGATTGTTGATAAAATTTAGTTAACTTTGTTATTAGTTTGTGTGTAGTTATTAAAAAGTGTGCAGCAATTATCTTAAGCTGCTTTTGATCCGATAACAGCGTCGTCGTCTTGCGGTTGAGAAACTTTACGGAGAATGTGAAATTTAAACAACCTGTCGATAGCAGTGCTAATGATCGTTTAAATATTTAAACGCGTTGCTAATTATCGATACGCTCGAGTAGATAAAGCCCAGCAGCCTTTGATCAGACGCCGCGCACGCTGTTTACACGCGCACGCACTCCAGCCGGAATTTTCCAATTTTTTCAGCAGCCACATCAAACGCGAGTCAAGTATATAATTTTAACAATACACAATCACCACTAATTATAACCACCAAAACTACCAAAAATATATATATATCTCCCCTCTCGCCACTTGAACTAGTCACTCGCCGCACCGCCCAACACCGTCGCCAAAAACACAAAGAGAACAGCGCTAATTTATTTACGCTCTAGCTCCCCAACACGAACACCATTCCCGATATCATTCCACTCGACTATACCGACACACCCATACACCTCGCCGCGCGCACAAAAGATCGACCAGGCCGCGCGCTCGCTAATTGGCTAATGCAACGTAACCTCGTTAAGCTCGCGTACGCGCGGCCACTCGACAGCACAGCAGCCGAATTGGAGGGTGTTTTCGAGAGATTGAGCGAATGTCATAATCGGCAGCGTTGCTGCTGCTGCTGCTGCTGTTCGCCCAAGCGCTAATAGATCGTTGCGACGCGCGTATACGCGCTCGTTAAGTGTTTCGGATGGGGATTGACCGCCCGCCCCGCCACCGGCCGAGTGTTACTAATGTGCGCGAGCTCGTTGAAAATTTGGCAGGCGTGTGCGTGCGCGCGTGGGGCTCGAGATGAGTGAGCTGCGGGAAGAGTAATATATGTGCGTGTGAGAGAGGGGGGGATAACATTTTTACCGGACGTTTCGAGTATTTAGGCAGTTGGTACGCGTGCGTGCGCTGTAAATTAATGTTGGAGGTTATGTGTGGTTTTTTGCTGGGAGGGAGAAGTGGAACGGTATTGGAAAAATGGAAGCGAGCTTGAAATAAACTGAAAATAGGAGGTGGTATTAGCTACGGGATGTTGGGTGAGTAGAGAATAGGGAAATATTCAAACGCAAGTGTATGTATAGTGATAATAGAGCTTTTGTTGTTTATCAGAGTTATTATGCTGAAAGTCACGTTCCCGTGTAGTTTGAACTCGATGGCAAAAAATTAGAACAGTTGTGCAGGAAATGATGAAACATTTATTACAGTGTTGTTTTTGCGTTGCTGGCTTTTGTGTACCATTCAGTAGAATATCGGAAAATGGGGAACTATCTTTTAATTTCAAACCTTTATACCGTCTATTTCAATGCTATAGTTTCGGGTTTTCACGTGTGCTAAAATTAATTGATAAAAAATTTTTACTCGATGTAAAAGTATCGTTTTACGGAACCTTGTGATAGCAAAATAACTTTGTGTTACCACTTTATTTCTTTACACGTGTAAAATTGTAAGATAGCGTATACTACAAAAGCGAAAAAAAAATTGATATCGTTTTTCAAATTGAAATATTTATGGCATGATTCGCTGACTTTGAGCACGCGATCGTACAGAAGATTAGGTTAAAAATTAATTCCGTGTTCTTACAAAAATGAAATAAGCACGGAAAAAAGGGAAGGGTTATTCTAACTAACCGGTTGGTTACTAAACACACAACTAAGAAGGTACTTAGATTAACGAACAAATATTGGTCCCACCAACCATGTTGATGTCTCTATAACATAAACTATTTGGTTATACTACATATCCTCTTGGTTGTATTGTTAGTTATGTGTTTTTTTTACCAATTCAGGTGGTTATAGTACCCAAATTTGTTGATTATTGGAATCAATCATTAATTTTTTTTCGTGTGAAATTAGGATGTACCTTTGCCAAGAAGTAGAAGTAGTAGTAGTAATAGTAGTAGTAGTTTTTAATGTCCGTGGTTCTCATCTGAGATGCCGATATGCCATTATCATGTGCGTGTTTATACTCCAAGGGAGTGAATTTGTTTGTTAGCGAAGCCTAGATAGTTGGAGGACGCTACCGCTCCAACTACTAGACCTACAGTTTTGAAGTGGGTTCCGAACCACCGTGACTACCGTGAATGTAAGCACATGAACACTTCTTGTTTCAATGGTACCGGCTTTTTCACGGGAGCGGGAATCGAACCCGGGACCTTTTAGGTACGGAGTCCGACACGCTACCGCTCAGCCACCGTGGCTCTAATTTAACCAAGAACGAACCAAGAAGTATGTCTAATCATACTTCAAGCTCCAATTCGACGTCACATGATAATGGTTTCACATACCAAGAGAAAATCATTACAATATTTTCTGCACAAACATTCGTCCCCGCTCTCACCAAACCCTCTTCCCTTACCAATCTTAAAACTACCTACCCTTCCGCCATCTATAACACCACGAGCGCACCATACGCACCCCTCGCACACACTAATCTCCACAATGCTCCGCGCGCTCACTCCCTCTTCCATTATTAAAGCGGCGTTCGATGGTTCCAACTGTTCTCGCGGTTCAACTGCGTCAATTTCCGCGGGGAATTTCTCCGGCTGCTCGTTTCTCATTAGTACGAATATACACATCTCCTTATTCCCCATTTTCTCTTTGTACTTCGACACGAGAGAAGAGGACTGATTTCACCCAAGTCGATATTTCCGTGGCGCGGGTTATCGGAGGTCGCGTCCTGTGGGGGCGGGAAAGACAGAGAAAAAAACGACGAGCGATACTTTATTCAGGGGGCGCCGGAAGTGATCGATTGTGGGAGGATGGGAGGAGGGATGAGCGAGAACTGTGGTCCCGCTGGGAACGGTGGTTTTTTTTGGGGTTTGTTTGTTTGTCGGAGAAGTGGGTCTGCGGATGCTGATTAACGGGATGGACCAATGAAGTGGGTCATGTGTGTGTATATGTGGCGCTGGGCTTGAAGAAGTAGTTAAGTTGGAGGTATTTTCGAAGTGGAGGAGGGTGGTGGGATGAATGTTAAAGAGTTTATCTTGAGATAATGGAGAATTTAGTGAAAAAGCGTTTAAATATTGTAATAATTACGAAAACAGGTAATAATGAATTTTTGCTGCAAAATAATTGTATTCAGAAAATAAACTTGCGGATTATAATTGGAAAATAATTGTATTTCTTCATAACGGTATTAAACAAAGTTAGTTGAGTTCTCTTTTCAGTATTTAATTACTTTCTAGCGTACAAGTAAAATGTATTACATATGTAAATCTATTGTCAGTTATATTGATTAATTTTCTTTAAGAATCTAAAAAGTTTATACGCGAAAGTGTCCTCAATAATTTAAAATTCCACCAGCCTCTTTTAATTCCATTTACAAAGATCTCTGCAAGAATTATCAATAGATCAACCAGATCAACAAATAATAAAACCTATTCTCATCATGATCTCATTATTCACAATAAAACAAATCAACAACGTTTCACTCGCCCAAAACCAAATCCATCTCCCAGCCCCCAACTATTCAGCTCCACATAGCTACACACTCACTGCCCCCCGCACGCACAAAGCGCGAAACGCGCAGCGTACCGTGAAATTGCCCTAATCGCTCTCCCCTTCTCCCTCTCCCTTCGCACCTCACGATTCTTATCTCTCTCTCACCCTCTCTGCACCTACACCCGATCAATCGTCCCCCTCATGGCTGTTAAAACGACGCGCGTACGGCAAAATCGAGCCGCCCTCTCTCTCTCTCTCTCTGGGAAATTACGCGCTCCGCAGGGCCTAAGCGCTTGTGCCTCCCCCCGGTGAATACGATTAACTCCCGGCATTTCGTCGTCGCCGTCCACGTCCACAGGACGGACTCAATCTGCGCCAGGGATTACCGGGGCCGATCGAGAGAGCCAACCGGAATTCGCTGCTGCAGTGTGTATAGAGTCGCCCGGGACACGGTCGGTCGGTCTTACGTGCGGCGATGATAGGCAACGGTGAGGTGCTGGTTATGGGTTATTAAGAGGGTTACCTCTGTGGAAAGTGGGTTAGTGGGTAGATGGCTCGAAATGCGCGATTGGGACGAATGGGTCAGTGCAAGTGTTTTTGGTGTAAGGAGGTGTAAGAGGGGTTGTGGTATGGAATAGGTACCGAGTAAGATTTTTTGCATATGCGCAGGGGGAAGTGGTGATTCATATTTAAAGAGTTATGTATTTCCAATATAAAATTCAGGTTGGTGCTCGTTCAGTCGAAATTTATTTTTAAGTACAACTAGACTTTGTTCAGTTTTCAAATATAAAAACTCAGACATCCGCTCTCTTCGAAGGCCAACTTACATAATCAGCCAAATTATTTATTACTATTTAGTAATTAAGTAACAATACATTCAATTATTTTGGAATTTCGGTTGACCAAAGGTCCACGATTCCGCCACTATGCTATCAGGTGGATTGTAGCTCCTTTGATAAAATCGAACTTAGAAAAAGAGCTGTGACCCCAGATAAATGATAAGTATATCCGTGCTTGTGGCCAAAAACATAAAGCCTCTTTGAAGACCAAAATTGATATTGAAGCTATCAACTTTACAATAATTTTACATTGGTATTGATAATGAAGTAGTTGGTTTTGTTAAATATTATATTTTAATTTATTGATAATTTATTAGCTGAATTGTTGTAGTCACTATAAAGTTATTATTGCGAACTAACCAGGGTAAAGTCAGGGGTAAACATCAGGGTAAAGTTCATACTATTAACGATTAGTCATATAAAACCCATTCGCATTCGCATTTCTTTATAGTTAATAAATATTCTTCGATATAAATAATTCTTATTTTATGTTTACTGAGGTATTTCTATAACTTTACTCTTAAACGCAATGCAATCGAGTTCAGTCGTTTTTTACTTCAGCTTTAAACAAATGAAAATATATTTCATCAATAAGACATTGTGCCTTTTTTAAAAGCATTGTTAAACTGACATAAAAATACAAACGTCACCATCTGAATAAATTCAAATATTATTCTCTGGTGGAATTCAAAGAACTCAATTGAACTCGATTAATTTTCTGAGATATTTTGGTATAGGTATACGGAATTTTTCGCATGGTGAGAGCGCTAAGAGTTCTCGGTAATACAAGTATGATAAAGAAAATTTCTATAGAACCCTATATTTATACTTTCTGGGTCATATGATAATCAATCTTTTATTATCTATTAAGGCGGTTCTCTGAATACTCAAGTCAATTGAGTGTCTACAAATACAAACTAAAATTGGCTATTAGACTTGGGTTATTAATATTCATAAAATTCAGTTTTTAAGTATAAGAAAATTAAATACTGTATTGCATAAAAAACAATTTAATTTTACACAAAGAATCGTTTGATGTACATCCATATGGTTTACGTTGTTAGTCATAGACGTGTTCAGAACGGAAATTATGACGTATATTGACGTACTATTACGTCAACCTAACCTATCCCAGTACTTTTACACAGATTTTGATATTATGAATTAATTATCACGAAAATTTTCGTGGCTCCATACATTTTTTATATCATTACAAAGCTTAAAGTCTGAACTCTAACCACCTTTTCACTGAACTTCCTCCGCATTCGATTTCGGTATTAATTTTAGAAGTTTATACGCAAGGCAAACCTGTATTGAAAAAAAATACCAACAAATTTTTCAGCATCTGTAGAATAATAATATAGTTTTTTTTTAATGTCCGCATTCAATTACATTTTCATAGAACCATCTTAATACCAAACCACCAAATATCTAATTACAATATTCGCTCCCCAAAAAAAAGTTACGGCTCTGCAATAACCTAAAAAACCTCACGACAACCAACCCATAAAAAGCACACACTCATGTGTCAGGAGGCCAGCTAGCAAAAGGCTACCCCCACATCGCAGAAAATGTCCGCAAACCGCTTCGCCAACTAGCGGGAAACAGATAGGTCGGAGGGAACTAGCTAGGGCAAACACATGGGCGACCGCCGCCGCGATAAGAAATTCCGTGAATTCCGTTCCGTCGTCGGTCGCCGAATACCGGCCCGGAGCCGCGCGTGTATTCTTCTCTCTCTCTGTCTCTCTCTCTCTCTCTCTCTCTCTCTATGCCCACGAGGGTATCACTCTCGTGTGTGACGCAATCCCGGAAAGTTACGCGACTCGCCGAGGATAAACGGCGGGGAAGAGGAAGGTTCCGGGGGAGACAAAAAATATAGTGCTAGGCATAAGGGTGAAAGTGCGGGGTATGTTGCGTAATTTTGACGTTTTCGGAGAAAAGCGTGTAGGTGGGTGCGGTATTTTGGGTTTCTTTTTCGTTGTTATTGTGCAGGGAAGTCGACTTAATCTGTTTCCTAGTATAATAAACTAAATTTTAGAATTTTCATAATTTAAGTTTCTGAGATCGCATTCTAAAAATATTGTTTATATAGTGCAGCATTTTATAAGCTTTACAGAACTTTGGATCTCGCGCTTAAGAATGTATGTTATGCAAAGTTTTAAGCCGGTAGATTGAAAGTTCGTACGGCAAAAGACTTTGCACCTTCAGTGCATGCTTATTTGAAGAAGCAGTATGTCGTAAACTCAATCATACGACAAGTAAGTAACATTATCTATTATCTGATAGGAATCCATCCTTTAGAAATAGTAAAAAAAGGGCACAAATATAGGAGATTGAAAAATTTATAGGTACAGATAAAACGTTTTTTCCGCTATTATTCGCCTGTTCCGTAGATTAAATTTGTATATAATTACAAACTATATACCTATAAGGCTTATTTAAATGTAAACATGAAACGTGAAACAGAAAATAATTTATAATTCTACTATACGTTCCTTGGGTATTTATCAGAATATTCTATCTTGATGAAATTCGGTCATCCCTATTTACGTAACAAAAAAGCCTTACTAGTTATTTTATAAGCAAGAAAATTATGATTAACTATTTTTGCTATTACTATTTTTATAATTATTAAAAATTCCATAAAAGATTATCTCTTGACTACAAATTAATCCAACAATGTGTCTATTTACCATTTACATCTTCAATTCTCGTATCTCACTACTCCTCCAATACCCTAATAAAAATTATAATCACAAATAAGTTTATCTCTGCAAAAAAAAACCCATCCATCCTTCAAAAATCGATTCACCACTTAAACCCAGACCCCAAATACAACTGCTCCCACCTCTCGCAATAATAAGCTTGACCGAAAACAAGTCCAGCGCTCTCTCTTTCTCTTTCCACTAAAACTCTCTTACCACACGCGATACCGAGTTAGAGTTACCCACACTGAGCGAGAGCGAGGGAGGTAGTCATCGTTGCGTGGATTCCCGGGCTCAAAATAAATAGCAGCAGCTTCTCTCTATCCAACTCCCTACTCCCCGAGAGTTTAGTTCGTCGCCGTCGTCGTCGTCGACATCGCCGGTCGGATAGTTCTGCGCGTGTGTACAAGCGTTTCTGCCCGTTAAGCCGCAAAAGTTACGAATGTAAATCCGTAGCCGGCCGACTAACTGGCGGGCTTTGGCGCATCTGGCGCGCGAGCGAGCTCGTTGCTTGGTCAACCCATCTCTCTCTCTCTCTCCTTCTCCCTCTCTCTTGGGATCGGCCCATAAATAAATGCATGAGAGCATATGCGACGACGGCGACGATGGTGTGACGCGACGTTTCTTCGTTGAGGTGAAGCTGGAGAGCCATTCACGCCTGCCTGTCTGCGGTTACAGGGCCCGCGCGTTCGACGTGCGTGCTTTCGGACAGGGTGTTTGCGAGGGAGAGGGGGATGGGCGATGATTGGATAGGTGAGAGATGGTGGTGGTGATGGGATTCGGGAGGGGGAGATCGCGGGGAGTTTGAATAAAGTGATATAGACTATGTATATGATGATGACTTTATTTTATCTTTGTGGGCTGGGAAATGGATTTGGGTTGTAGTTTCTTTTTATCACGTTTTTTTTTTTTATTTGATATTTCTATTCTAAGAAACTGAAAAAACTATAAACTGTCGGAGCGGTCACGATTTTTAATCAATGGTCCGATTGTTGACTACATTTTCCAGAATTTTTTTTTCGTCCACATTTAACAAAGAAACTTTTGTTCGAAAAATAAGAAATTTTCGTTATTTGACAGGTATTGCATTGAAATAATGAAGATAAAATGATATTTTCTAAGAATAAAATTAAGTAAGACTTGGAATCGGTTGTCTAAACTATATAGTAGAAAAAAGTATGAAAACATATTTTTATCCATTCCATTTTTGCATCTTCTGCATTCTGCGCATACTGCATTGGCATTTTACCTCACTTTGATGTTGGATATTTACAAGATCGCTTTACGAAAGGAATTTTTACAAGGGATGAGATGGGGAATTTGAAACCTCTCGATAGGAATATTCTGTAATTTTATAAGACAATATTTTTAAATATTCAGGTATATAAAATAGATAATATAATAAAAATGTCTTAATTAATTTTAAATATGTTTTTAAATATGTTTTTTACGTAATTTTTATCACTAAAGCATAAATATTCGAATATTTCAGAATACACACGATCTACGTCGCTATAAATTTATTGTTAGAGCGAAGGAAACAAAAGATAATGAAGACTGACGTATTGAATTTTATTTAAAGACTCGAAAAACAAATACGAAAGACATCTTTATAAAACTAAATTTTGACAGTAACATGTCAATATGTCTTTACCAAAAAATTTTCAATAAAATATCTAACCGACAGATGTACTCACAACCGTATACCTTCTCCAACATTAGGAATCACTGCCTGAAAACTCCGACTGCATCTCTCAAATCCCAAAGTTTTTAATAAAATCATATCCGCCTTTTCCTCAAACTTTTTGTGATATCACAATGGCAAACTCGCTCGAGACACACACACATATATATACACACACACACATACATACAATAATTCCAAAACCATATCCCTACTTCAAAAAATAAGCAATTCCCTCTTCCCCCGTCAACTACTACTCGAACTCTGCTCCTCGCCGAGACGAAACTTCACCCAATTCAAGCCAGATGTTTCTCTCCTATCCACCCTATACCTTCTCATTCTTCTCCCCGACGTCTTAAAGGGGAACGAGTTAATAACGCTGCTACGACAAAAACAGTGCGGCAAGCCCGGGCATAAATAAGGCGAGCGCGCGCACGGGTTCGCGGGGAAAACTGAATATTCTCGAGTGCCACTATGAATAATTGTCCGGGAAAAGTCGGATGCTCGCGGGATAAAAAATTACGCGGTGCGCGAGTGCAGAGAAATACTCTAGTTGTGTGTATGTGTGCTCGCAGAGTCGAAAACAGGGGAGGATGGGAGGTGGGTGAGAGGGCGGAGGAAAGAGGCAGATGTAAGCGTATATACGGGATGGAGTTGCAAGAAGGCGCAAAAAGAGTTGGAAGTTGGAGATTAATTGTTGTTTATTACCTTCTCTCGCTGGGTAGCGATCGTTTTTTAAACACGAGGTATGGGTGCATGGGCGTTGCTGTTGTGATAGATATGTGTAATTTTGTCTTGTAGTTTGAGGGTAAAAAAATGGTATGATGGATTGGGTGGGAAGAGTTGAAGTGTCAATGAGTTATTATCTCTTTCAGTTATTGCTGCATTACTCTAATCCTTCTAAAAACATTTAAACATCCTATTAATTGATAAGTCATACGGCTTCTATTAATTTGATTACTTGAATTTACATATTTTAAACAAAAACTTGAACATTGACATTTAAAACTCTAGAAAATTACTATTCCTCCACCAAACAGACGATTTTAGTTAAAACGGTTATGTTTTTACGACTAATAAAAGTTAGAACTAATCAACATAACGTCAAAGTAAACTTTACAACAACGTGCTTTCACAATTTCTTTTAGAGATAGTTCAGAGAGCAACGACTAATCCACTATTTATACATTTGAAATCTATAAAACATTAAAGAACCTCCAACCCGAATTCCCGAAATAAACAGAATTATTTAGCGAGAGCGTCCTGGTAAGAGACAACCCCGCCCCTCTCCAGCCACCCAAAAAACACGGACGAGCGAGGGGAAACGGTATAGGACAGGTTCACCCGCTCGCAGAACCCGTCGACGCTACTGCTGCTGTTGCTTGCTTGCTCGGGCGCGAAAAAGCGAGAAAACACAGCGGAGCATCCGAGCATGGGAAAGCGCATTGTTTTGCCGCGTGCCCCCTCTCGACATTTTTCACCGGCGCGAAGAAACGCAGGAATTTCGGCTTGTCGGCTGATTTTAGAAATGAACTCGCCCTCTCTCTCTCTCATTTTTGCGCCGCTGCTTCTGCTGTTGTAGCTGCTAAAAAAGAAAGAATCGTATAGCGCCGGCAACAAAGCAGGCGTGCGACAGCGTCTGGCCTGACGCCACTTAACCGAATGCTTTATGGCCGGCGCGCACGAGTGTGTATACACACAGTGGACAAAAAAAGGCCGCCGCCGCGCGGGTAAGTGGAATTCACGGTTGTACCTCTGTGCGATTAAATGGATTTCACTGCTGCTGCTGCGAGGAATTTCTTTGGGTTTCTTTGCAGCAGCAGCAGTATCAGTAGCGATCGGATTTTGCGCTGTTGGTTTTTCAGGAGCGCTTTTGAAGGAGATAGGACGAGAATTTTCCATAAGGATTTCACGGCTCGCCGGAACTTTTGATGCCCGGAATTTTCAGCATGTTTTTTTTAAGTCTGTTTGGGGAACTGCGGCTGCAGCCAGAGCAGAGCAGCAGCGTTTATATGTATAGCCTCTGCTTTTGTTGCGTTACGCAAGAGCCTGTTATTTTTACTTGTTAGGTTGGGAACTGTGTAATTTAGATGAGTTACATAGTAAAGCTTTTGCGTGTTAAATATGTTTGCGTTGTAAGTGAGTTGCCTTACAAAGTTCCTTTTGTTGTTGAATAAATTGTAGCGGTTCTCGAGAAGCGTAGCAGCAGGCGTTTTTCGACGTTTTCATATTAGTTGCTAAATTTACTTGCAACTAGCTTTAATTTCACCAGGGGATATATGCTGGAGAAGGTCCCGATGAATTAATCTTAAGCTCGGAAGACGATGCAACGGAAACCCATTTAAAGTACGGCCGAAAGTGTTCCTCATCCACTTACTCGCTCGTCATCTATTTCTGATGTCATATCAGCTCTCGCGGTGGTGGCGTATTCAAGGGGGTGAGCAGCCAGGTGGAAAATTGAAATTATGCAAAATTATATGAGACAAAACGCAGGGAAAGTTGGGAGCGTTTTCTGACATTATCCCAAGTTGCCGACGATCGATAACTGTCGCATCTTAATAATTCAAGTCCATTAGCGGTATGAGGGGGGTACCGTTAAATGCATTAAATCGCTTTAAAAGGAGATTTATGAGGGATGTAGGCGAATCGCAACTCAAAGTGAATTTACAAACCAGATTAACGTTTCTCTTAAGATTTTTTGCTGCTCAATGCGATAATCATATTCTTAAAATTAGGACAACTCACGTATTCTTAGTCTGCTTACTGCATTATTTCTTCGTCTTTGTTACAAAAGAAATATGATGTCTAGAATCCTTGATAAATTCAAACATTCGTTTTGAAAATTCACCTTAACGTCTACTTTATTCAACCCTCTCCTAATCTTCTACATTCATTCCCCATGCAATTTTTCCTGCATTCGTAACACGCATGCATTGCAGAACCCGAACAAAGCGAAATCGCGTAAACCAGAAAATTCCTCTGGATCGACGGAGGGCGAGGAAAATCTCATGCGCGAAAGCAGGTGACAAGAGAGGGGAAAGACAGGAAGCCTCGGCTATTACCGAACTTTCCGCGACTGGCTTTGTGTCGTCGCCTCCGACGACCGTCCCGGAAACTTTTAGTCTTAACCCGCGGCTATGGGGGGAGGGTGGAGGAAGAGCGATTTGAGAGCATCAGCGCTCGAGTGCGTCTTTGCCGTGGTACGGCACCGCTTATTATTCGGTCTCTTGCCTCCGTCTTTCGATCATCCCCCTCTGTGCTTTCTAAATTGCCTTTGATGCGACTTTTGTTTAGCTACTGCGTTGCGTGATTCGGTCGTAGTCTCAGTTAAAGCGCTAATATATGTTGCAAATTGAAGTTGGAATGTTTAGGAAGATTCTGATACTTTTTACTATAACTAATTATGCTGATTCAAACAAGATTTTATATTTGTGTTCTTCAGATGCTCTTGTACGATATCCTATAAATCCTATAAAATGAGCAATGAAGATTAATAATAAGTACAAGTATGTGGCTTCGAGGCATAGCAACATAAGTCCACTTTTTGAGTTTTTGAGAAAAACGGGTTTTAATGTTCCAACTTATATGTAAGATCAAAATAAACGAGATAGGGTGTGATACTGCACTAGTTAATTGAAAAATTCAAGACACATATTTACACAGTGGTACGACCAGGTTATACATTTTCTGCTCCGTGAAAACTCAAAAAGTTGGACTTATCTAAAAGTGCTGTTCTCCTTTTTTTGGATCATTTTCGTGAATTTAATAATGGATTCGGATCAAAATGAACAATTAATAAACGAATTCTTATTACTTAATCATAAGATTTCTATTTTCGTGACATTTCTATTAAATTTACGATCA
>UCWB01000126.1:0-30364 GCA_900474355.1 Torymus geranii | reverse complement strand
GGATAAAGAAAGTGTCTGGCTCGTGGCGATCATTTTATTTAAATCCTATCAACTCTAACGAGCATCCTACCAAATTGATATCTAATTTTTTTACTACCGCTCTTTAAGAGTACTCAAAAAGAAATTCATTAAAATTTCAGGTATAACTCAAGAGCATTAAACGGCATGACTACTTTTTCATTTTTATATTGACAGATTTTAATCTTTTTATTAACAGTTTCCAGTAATTTACCTTGTAAATAATATTTTCTAAGAACATTAGGAGAAACGGCGAGCACTTCTTTATATTGATTTCTCAAAGCAGTTTGATATAATTCAAATAAGAATTTGAGAAAACAACACTTATTTTCATCTATAATATTATTTTGAACATAAATACATACTTCATCATATGTAATTTTCATCCTTACTTTGAAACTGCTTGCAATCATTGGAATAAACCGTTAGGCAAATCATGTGGTACTTTATAGTGCTGCCTGAACGTAATGCAGTGTCTATCTTTTCGAGCATTGAAAGATCGTTTGTTTCAGTAGCATGCTTTATTATGCATTCTGTAACAGAATTTTTGTCTGATGTCGACAAATGTTGCCAACGATGACTTGTGAACTTTTTTCTCACCTTTGTACAGAAAAAACATACAACATCAAAATTCGATGCATCTTCAATATCTTCTGGACTATAATGTTGTTACAATTTTACAGTCAAAAACTTCAATAAGTAATAAAACAAAATAAAATAGCATTATCCTATAAGGCTGTAGCAATATAACGTCAAATCTTGATTTTGATTAATGCCGCGCTTATTTTTTCTTCGTCAAGCTAAATTAAAATTTCGCATAGAGATTATAATAATCATTATTTATCACGTATTTCAATTTTATTTAAAAATATTGGTTTTGATTTTGCGAAAGACCCTCCTTAATGTTATAACCAATTATAACATTTACATACACTTATTTACATTTATGTACGTTTTATTGCATAAAATTCACATTTCCGATTTCCTCCAGGGAAAAAAAGTACAATCTTTATAGCTTGATTTGTGATTGGTTGATTACACAGACAATACAATATCAATATTAATTTTGCTATGTCGTGCAGCCCTAGTTATTTATGATGGTAATCCCGTTGTATGATAAATCAACGCTTTATATCTAATACACATTATAATTTTGAAAAAAAAACTTAATGTCGATACTAAAACGTTTCATTTCCATAACTTATATTTAAAACGCTAAAGAATGCACTGACCATAAGAACTCTATTACACATTTCAATGCCGTTAAAAAAACCTGTCCTCTATATATCTCGAGAAATATTTACGAAGTGGCTATTTTTATACTAATAGAACGAGTCGATCCCATATTTATTAATAACCATATCAAAATTTTAATTTACTACGACACTACAGTTTTTTTATAGCTAATTTAACAGTTTTTCAGTTCAAATCCAGTACTATAATAATCCCTGTAAGCCTGTCAAAAATTGTACACAGTATTTGATAACTACTAATCCATAAATAATCGAAACAATATACAAATTCCTACCATGATCATCCTAGAGTACAAAAGTCCAACATTAAAATACCCACAACCTGCCAAAAAACCGTGCATGCGCAACTTCTGCACAACCCACACCGCGCTCGTTATATTCCCACCCCGACATTCCATCTCTCTCTCTCCTCTCCCTTTTCCCATCCCGCGCGCTTTCATCTCTCGCATAAAGCCTCCCACTGTTTTCCCCGGCTTTCTTCTCCTCCTCGTTCATATGCGCATCGTTAATTGGCCGTGGGCGCGCGGTGAGAGCTTTCCGCGTCGCTCGCGCTTTCATTATAAGCGCACGCGCGGCTACTGACGCGATGATTACAAGGGCGATTCCGGCATTCGTTAATTACCGGCGGCCGGCCGGGCGACGACAGGCGCGGAAAAAATGCGGATAGAGGGTTTAACGGCCGCCGCTTCTCAGGCAATGAATGAAGCGCTTCATTAAGCCGCGACGACGTATTAGCCGCCGGATGATACGTTTGTGGTTGCTGCTCTCTGAAGTGCGCGCGTCGCCTTGAATGCATGTCCGAGGAGGAAGAAGAAGAAGTTCGTTACGAGAGGACGAGCTTTTTGTTTGAGTTGTCGGTGGAGTGGCTAAATGTTTCATTGCTGATTTAGTTCTTCTGAATGGCGTCCGAAAAGGAGTGCTTTTAGGTATGTATATAATATGTGAAACTTTCAAAACTGTTATTTTCGTGTAAAGGCATTCCCCGGCGCATAGCATTGATCTACCGCGGCGATTAATAATCGAAAGTAGGTTACATTGTTGTTGAAAAATACATATACGTGCGCGCTCCTCCACTTGTAGGCGCGCGTTTCTCCGCTCAAATTACCAGCAAACACTTTTGCGAAAATATGCGCCACTATACCATTTGTATTCGTTTCCACCTTATCTCGGGCCTTTTACTTATCTTGATCGCGGCGTTATTTTTTTTTTCTCCTCTCGTCAAAGAATTATTCGCGTAATTACAACAGACTGCGCGTAAATTTTTTGAGAAAGCACTGAAAACGTGCGCGCGCTCAATCTGTCATAATATCATATTTCCCATTAATTGTGATTCTCAACACAAAATGAATGAACGGTTAACCTAAAGGTATTTTAATACGAGCTATAAGTGCTTGTTAATTACGAAACTTTTCAACCACTATCAAAGTAAATTAGTACTATTCTAGAATACCACCTATAATCAGCAAAAAATATTCGCAGCAACACTTTAACGAACCCCCCGCGCGCATCAACAAACTATACTCGCGCGCGCCTCTTTAATTCGTATAAACAGCCTGCTCGCAACCTAATAAACACCGTCGTCGTTCCTCACTCTAAAAAAAACGACTCTCCAAACAGCCCTCGTAAACCTACTCCCTCCCCTCCTCCTCGTCTAGAAACAGTAGATAAACTACCGAGTCAGTCAATGCAAATCCCCCCTTTCTACCTAAGTTACATACATACATCGAACTCCCGCGAAAACACGGCAAAACCGGCGGCCGGCTCGGAAAATGGACGTACCGTGTACGCCTAATTACCGCGGCTATCGCGGCATTTGTCATTCATCCGCTCGCGTATATATACACAGACGCGCGCGCGCGACAAAAGTCCTCGGCTGCATTTAATTCCAATTAGCCCGGCGTATCTGCGCGCTCGCGCACACACGGAGGTGTATATATATATACATATACGTATAGTGAGACACGCGGTGAAACCTGTTTCCAAAGCACGCGCCGGGAATTTTATTGAAAAGCTCGATCCTCTCGTTCCTCTTATCTTCGCCTCTCGCGCTCGTTCCGCTTTTACTTTCGTCGTCTTCTTTTCCGAGGCACGCGCGCGCACGCGCTGGGAGAGTTCCTTTGGGTTTCTCTCTTTGCCCTCGTTATCCGGTCCTGTCATTATTTATCTTCCTATCGAATTTTTCGTCTTTATCGATGCGCGCGCAGGCTCGAGGCCCTTGTCCGCGAGGTTTATCGCCCGCGCCCGCCCTGGGAGGAGACGGCTTTTTCCCTCGCTCTCGTTCTTGGGAGAGACCCGATGACGTTGCTATCGTGTGCATACGTGCGTATGCACTGGTTTTTGAAGATGAGGAGGTGGATGTACATTGCAGCCTATTACTTTGTGCTTCGTTAACGATTTTCATACGTGTGTTCCGGTGGTGGAGGTCTGGTTGCGGTCGCTGATAAATTTTTCGTTGACTAATTGAGCATCGATTTTTGTATGAATACCTTTACGAATAACGAAACTACGGGGACGGCACGATGCCCCCCTTTGACATCCTCCCACTATCTATATATAAACTTCGTTTTTACATAATGAAAAATAATATTCAACCGTTTTTAATTGTTCTTTTAGGTTTAACGTACAAGAAATTGTTATACATGAAAATGTTCATCATTTAAAGGTTTTGATTGTTGAGGTCTATCACTTTTGTATGCGATATTCATTTGTTAAATCAAATCCTATTAAATGGTAAGCGAAAACCGACTATTTCAGGTGTATTTAGGCATTAAAAATCGTTTTTGGAACTTGGTCAGGATTATACATGCAAAATTTTTTTTTTTTAATTTTCTAATAGCGTTTTCACGGAAAATATTTGATTTATCGACTTAAAATTTTAACCACTTATTACACAATATTTGTTTAAAATTTCGAGAGATGATCTTCATTCGTTTTTGAGAAAAAAATTGTTTTATAAAAAAGTAGCGTTTTGGTTGTCGATAACAAGATTAAAAATCAACCAATCGTCATCAAATTTGGCAAAGATATAGCTTTTTTATATCTTCAAACTGAGTTTGTTAGCCAAAAAAATTGGACTGTTACAACAGCAGATATTTGAAATTGAATTTTTTTTAAATCTTTGAATAGCGTTAATAAATGGAACTATTAATTGAATTAATAAATATGACTTTCCTCAGCAAATAATATCATTGATGATTTTGTAATAAATAATTGAGCATTACAATTATGTATCTTTTCATCGATCAGAGAATTCTGTCTATATTGTATTTTTTTAACAATTCGATATTTTTCTTCAATTAGTTTCCTTCTTAAGATATTTATTTTTTAAACAAATATTTACTTTTAGTATTTGATATCGATTTAGATGACAAGTTAAATTTATATGAACCAACATATTTTTTTTAGAAAAGAATTATAATTGTTGTTATCATTCGGAAAAAAGTTCTGAAAAATTACTTCCTCGTTCAATCCAAAATCTCAATTCAGTATATATCCGTAACCGTTCCGAAAATTAATTTTTTATCGCGCTAATTGAAACTGATTAAACCCATGCCCAATATCCATTTTTCAATACTCTTTCACCGAAAAACGAGCTCCCATTAAACGCGCAGAACTCGTCGGACGACGGCGAGTACCACCAACGGCGCGAACCCGCGAGAGAGCATATATGCCCCTTTCATTGGCGCGCGTATCAGCGCGGCCGCGAGACGCTATCCGACATTTCGTAATTAAAATAATTTATACCGTCGATAACTATATAAGTAGACGATAAAGCAAAGAGCCGCGGACCCATGAGAGATAGCAATTACAATAACAAGAGGGGAAGAGTATATAATATCACTGCGAGGATTTTATCACGCGAACGAGCAGCTGCGGCTCGAAAGGAAAGAATTTTCGGGTGTACGAAAGAAGTTTTGGGTTTTAAATTGATGGGGTGAGCGATGGATCTGCGATTGTGTCGATGGGAGTGAATATCTGCAGCTGTGAAATGGTGAGAAATTATTGCCAAGCTGTGCAGATGCGCGTGAAAGTATCGGTTTGCTATGGCAGCCTATAGTTGTTACTGCTGATCAATTAACCAAAGTTTTTCTGGTTGTTAACTTGTTTACTTAAGTAAATTATGAGTTTTTTATGGAATGTTTTTAGCTATAATTGGGAAATATCCCTTAGTTTTTATCCTTCTCATTTACATGATATATTAATTTACTGCATTTCTCGTGAATCATTTAACTTATCGAAAATGCATAATAAACCACTATTGACTGCACATTCGTAATCTGTAATACATTTAACGACGATAGAATACAAATTTATGCTTACCAAATATTTGTATAAAAAAAAGTGAACCTTTTAACATAGTTTTCTGCCGCAGTTACTTAAAACTTATTCATTCTACAAAATACGAATAATGGTATAGATATTTATTTTGAAGAACGCACCTCATTATTTTTTTATTTAATAAAAACCAAGATCTTCACAATTTATACTATTACAATTATGCACAAGATCTTACACAAAAAGACAAAAAAAAAAATGTATACATTATAATACCTTCTACAACACTTACCATAGCATTCCACTGCTTCACCTATCTCGCCCTTATCTCAGCCTCGTGCAACCTCGCACGCCGAAAACCTGCACGCGCTCGCGACGCAGCTGTGCGCAGCTGCACACACGATAATCTCTCTCTTTCTATTCGCTAACCTCTATACACATACTCGCCAGGACGACGACGCCTCCGCTCTTTTCTCGCTCGCGCAGTTCCGTTATAGCGTAGGCATACACACACAGGCGGCCTTTGTTTTTCCGGTGCGCGCGTTATAAATGAAATTCTGATATGGGGCCTCCTCGCGCGCGGCGCGAAACAATCGCTATCGCGCGTGGGACGGATTTTCCTGGGCGTTGTGGGAAAATAGGAGGTTGTGTGTGTATGTATGCTGTAGGGGATCGTTCAGTTGTTGTGTTGATATTCGCGAGGAAGAGAGAGAGAGAGAGAGGTGGAGAGTGAATCATGGTGATGGTGTGTTGTAAGGTGGGACCTATGTGGTGCCGATGGGCGGTACGCACGTCGCGTCCGCTGCGGTTTATTGTTAATAAAGTCGCGGTCGATTGATGCCTGCTTCCAGGTGTGATAGGCTGGGATTAGAGGTTGCTTTTGTATACTGAACGATGGTTTCCGGTTTTCTTTTTTTTGTATAAGAAGTAAATATTGAACGGGTTGTGTTTTTAAATATTATAGAAATATGGGATGATGTTTGAACAAATAGAAAGCAATTATTGTATGTAATTAGGATTTAGGAACTAATAAAGTTTCCTTAATTGATATGAATAGTAGTCTTGGGTTGGATTTACCAAATTTATGTTCTTTATCAAACACCCATTAACTTTTCCCAGATGAGAAATGATCAGAAACGATTAGTGTTTGTGTAAACGGTGGGAACTTTTTCACGAGCCCATAAACAACCTTTCTAATACGAACTATGTCCTCTTTAATGACTGTTAATTGACTGAGACTCTTTAAATGCCATCGCGATTTCATCTTTATCTATTCTAATCTTGCGTAGGTATCAAAGGACAGATTCTTCGGTAATTAATGATGGATGTCCAAAACTTTTGAAGAATCTTGATTTTACAGCATATTATTTTATTGACGTTCTTTATAAAAGTAAATAAGACCTATTTTAATAATAAGCTATACCGATCTTCAAAGGGTTTGAGCAGAAAAAAGACGTAAATCCAGCTTCATCCAAGGAAACAAAGTACTTCTTATCTACAACGAAAAGCATATCATTTACCCGCGCGAACAAAAAACTGACTCAAGCAATGTTTTCCACTACAGCTCACGTCCCTGATAGCCACTTGAAATAACAACGACACTCCGCAACAATAAAATACTCTCCTTTCTTCCACCACTCATCCCAATTCATCCTTTGACCCCCTTTCTCCATCTCTCTCCCCGCCGTATAATTTCCATCCATCAAGCAACAACTCGCGCATGCATCAGCGAGACCGCAGCACCGAAAAATTCATAGCCACAATCGCATGATTCACTCGGCTTCGCGCGAAACTATCAGCTGCATGCAAACGTACCACTTATAGTCATCGAAGCCATTGTGCGCGAGGGCGATAATGAAGACGATGACAATGAGTCACGCACTTGCGCGGCTAACGGTTCGTCCTTGATGGATCCCCCCTGCAATTAGTTTTGTCCGCGAGGAAGAAGGTGGAGGAGGGCGATGACGATAAGACGTGCCGATTTCGCGGACCAGTTTCTGTGAGAACAGAGGTAATTTGTTATCGAGGTGTACCTGCAGCATTTCTGGTATTAAGAGGACAACTGCTGGACAATCCGAAGTGGGTACTGTTAGAAAAGGAAGTTTCTTGCGTTTGCAAGTTGTAGGTTTCTTTTTTATTTTGAGTGTAAAAATGTATATTCAATTTATAACAAGGCTGATATACTTAGTAAGTTTGAAAAAATTTCATTCCATTAAGGTTGTTTTATTTGCATCGAAATGAACTTTAATCACTGCTTGTACGGATACACGCCAATGTCACTTTCGAAACGACAGATAAATATAGGTTTTCGATTTGGTTTTTGTTTGGCCGTGTAATTTAGAAATTGAAATGTACGGCCAGCCGTAATTAAATAGAAAAGTAATAAATACGTGATATATAGTAGAAATCTTATTAAACGTATGCTGATGTTATTCCCTCGTATTATTTCTTATTTCCTTATCGCCTTATATCAATATCGTGATTTAAATTGTAGTTTTAGTTTTTCCGATATACAGACCGGAGCAGTACATTTATGTATAGAGTAAATAAACCTTCGACTCACACGCGGTGAATAATATTGCAATAAAATTTGCAAGATTAAATTCGATATCGGATGATAAAATCTAACGTGTCGTACCGTTTAACTGTCGGTCTAATAAAATTATTAGTTATTGCGTCATCAATTAAACCTTATTTAGCCGTTATTAAATTTATTTTATATACCGCAAGGTTGCTCACTTCATAAACATTTATTGATGAAAACAATAAATCATAACACGAATCTGCATGCTAAAAGCAGTGGTAAAAAAATAAAAACATATATATAAATTAATGACGTGCGCCGTGACATTTTAATATTGATTTTTACGAGTCAACAAAAACACGCGACACCACCATCACAGTCATCGGATATCGTGACTCTTTGTCTTATATTTCAATTCGTACCACTCTTGCCTCTCCATCATATACCACACAATATACATATACTTTACTTCTGCCGGTTTGTTTCGAAACTCTCCCGCCAATGCGCACTTCACGCGCGAGGAATTCGCGAAAAAGTCGCTAGATTCCGGCGTTGTGTAGGCGGCGTATATAGACACGCGGGAAAGTCGCTTGTGTTTTTTCCTTTGCACCGTCGACCGACTGATTTAACGACAGTCCGCCGCTTTATGACGTATATCTCGCGAAGAAGAAAAAAAACTGGCGACCGCGGCTCGCGAGATTTTCCCTGCAAGTGCGAGAAAGCAATGATTTAAAAGGTAGCGCACGCGCGCATGCGGCTGCTGACGTTTATGCTATAGGAAGGAAAGTGTCTACTTTGAAGTGTTCTCGGCGATTTATGCGCTATGGGCAAAGAAAAAAAACAGAGTCTCAAGGTTTTGTTGCTGCCTGGCGCGCGCGGGTTATGCAACTAAATCTAAATGTGCTTTTCTCTGATTAGCTTACGGTTTATTTACGACGATGTATTTTTTTTTGTTCGACTATGTGTGTTATTGCTGCTTTATAGCTGATGGACAGTGTATGCAAATTGTGTTTTGTATTTTCGTGTGTTGCAGGTGTTTGAGTTGTTGAGCGCGCGGTTTTATTGCTCGTAGTGAGTTTTTTCTATTCACACTTTTATGCGCGAAGTAATTACAAATTTAGGTCAGGTCTATGCAGTAAATATGTAAATTGTTTAAGTTAACCCGTAAAAGTAAAAGTACTTCATTATCGTTGTATAGGATTTTTACTGTATACTTTCTAAAAAGAGTTTTGCGCGGTATCGGGATAATTTCTCGCGTGCGAACTGTAAATTACTGGAAATTTCATAAATGTTAATCATTTTGAAAAGTATATGGCGAACAGTTAACGAGCAAAAATATTGAGAATCTATGCAAAATCAAACTCATTTTTCACCCAAACCAAAACTATCATGCAAATCTAAGAAAGCCATTAAAGTACTATTAAATTTCCTAAAGATAATATCTATACCATCGACTCTCTTAAACAAACAGCATCACCGTCGCAATTAATCACCATCAATCCCCTAATTCCCGCAGCAACCTCTCCCCGGCCCGATTAATCAATAAAATTGCCTTTTTGTGACGACGCGCGCGGCGTGAAAAAATTGTTACGTCTTCTTAGAACGCGACGCTCCCAGGAATTTCCACCTCGATCATTCATCACGAAGGTGAACAAAAAAAAGGAGGAGAGACAAGTTGCTGCCCCCCGTTCGGGTCGACGCGATAACGTGACTGGCTGATTTCACGCGGCGTCAAATCGATGCGCAAACAATCGAGACGAGAGAGATAAGCAGTAAAAATGCCGGATTCTCGTGGATGACCGCCGAAGTGAAGTGTCAGCCGGAAGGGCCACGTGTTATTTATGCTGAATTTTATACCTGCGCGCATTGATTTAAAATGTTTGATTTATCTCGCGAGTGCGAAGGTCGCACGAGGGAGAGTGAAAAATGAAGTGAGCAGTGTATGTTAATGCGCATCGGGAGAGCCGCAAGTGTCGAGGAATAAATTACTTAAGATGTGTGTACGATGGATGATTTTGTTTTGAAAGTAGAGATAATTAATTCGAATACAAATTTTAGTGTATAGATTCATCATTGTGGATGGGATAAAATTGTGTACAGACATTTATGTTCCTTGTTATTATTCGATCTGGTCATTTAATATTAGGGCTGCACGAGCGCGAGACAATACAATATTTCTGTAATTATTGTCTCCCTCTTATTACAATTCAAAGTCTCATCAGTCTATGGGCTACTCTTCTTAAGAAATACAGTTTTTCTATGGCACACTTTTAACGTAGCATTTTACATATTAATCAATTAAAAAAAGTATTTAAAAAAACTAAGAGCCCCATGTTTCTCTCGTTATTTGAACATATTACTTCACAAAAAAGGTTGATCAACAGTGTGCTACAAAAAAAAAATTAATTTTTTTTACTCTCCTAAAATAAAGTGTCATGGATTTCCACAGATATGGCCATGAGTAGCAACAAACAACAACAAATTTAAAGGTTTAATTAATTAAACAATGCTCAAAGTTGAAAAAAAATCGTTTTTGAAAGCTTTTAAACATACAAATACATATTTACAATAAAAATATATTGAATTACCAGCTATTTTTGGGTATAATTCATTCTCAGCCGCTCAAATACAATCCAAATCGATCTCATCTCACCTCAATGCTTCCCTTATCCTTGAATTAAACCTCGAATCCCGTAGAAAATCCGCACGCACTCAATCCACACAATACACCACGTCACTTTTCCCACCGCATTATACGACCGCGAAATATATATCTCTCACGGCGCATTAGCATATAAAGCTTCGTCGCCCGCGCTCGTCAATATTTCCACCATATCTGTCTTTCCTCTTAAATCAACATATATTCGACACTCGAAACGATCGCTCGCATATCCTGCACGCATTGTTTCGCGCATGCGCGCGGCCGCAGAACAGGTCAGGCTCAAGGTAAAATCACTAAAATACATATATACGTATATCTGTAAGCGAGAGTGCTCTTGAAATTCCATGAATATTGCCTTGGCCAACGAACGCAGCCGTCCTTCTCTCTCTCTCGTGCCGCCGTTAGATTTACGATTTCGGCGCGCTGAACTTCCTGATATACGCGGTAGGCCCATAAAACGATTTCTACAGCTGAGGAATGCCGTAGCGCGATAATTTTTTCGGCAACCGAGTGGTAAACGGGCGGGAGGAATTAGAGGTGTCGAGAGAAACGGAGTGTTTGGATGGCGATTAGCGCGGGCTTTGAAAGCGGAGGCTGGTATTATTTCGTTTGATTAGAGCTGTTTGGTGGAGTCGTTTGTACGAGCTCGCCCGTAAAGGGTGATTATGCTATTGTTGGCTGTTTGTTCGGGAATAATAGAGAAACTCGCCTATAAATTAGTACTTCTGTTATACATAAAGAAACGTTTTGAGATGGAACAATATTTGTGAGAAATATTGTATATTATGAAGCCAGACTAAACGTAAACAAGATTATTAACAAAATTGACAAATATTTTTGTAAAATATTTGTTGATTCGAGAGCTGCTGAAGCAACAATATTTGAAAAATTTCACGTCAAAGGCGCTCCGGTATTTATCAATTCGACACACTTTGCGAAAACATTTTGACCTTGTGATTTGCGAGTCTTGGAATTAGCTCTCGTTCGCACCCACAAGCTAATCGATTAGCTTTTGGCTTTGAAGACGAGAGAGGGAGAGAGAAAATTTTAGAAAACACAAGGTTTTACGGTCGTGCCATATTCGTAAAATTTAACAGCGCCATTTCCCGGTAAGAGTCGTCGTCCGATGGGGTTTTTGGTCATTAGCATCTTTCATGAATACAATTAATTTTCTATTTTTAAAGCCGGACAAACAACCTTTCCGCGCTGCTAATTTACTTTATACCGCCGAAAATTTCAACATCGTACTCGCTCTCTGACCAGTATTTTTATGCTCTACTCTCCGATAGGTGATTACAGCCCCCTCGAAACTTTAATTTTTATTCGACGTAAATTCCACGTTTGCGTAAACCGAAAAGACCATTACAACCGCAGGTATACGTTTCGCATGCAATAATTAACAAAACAAACAAAATTTAACGGAGGGGGGTATCTCTCGTGCCCACTTAACTATCCTGTCAGGATTTACCTACACCCGAATTATCTTCATAACGAGCGCCTATACACGAGCTAATCCCATACTCCCCCTCGTCTCTTATGCTCCTCCATCCATTCTTTCTCCTCTCAAGCATATACACATGACGGGGCCAAGAAAAATCGCACAATCGTCCGAACAATAAAGGAGCATCCGTGCTGCTGCTGCTGCTGTGTCGTGCAATCGTGAAATTTTACAACGCAATTCTCCGCTCCGCAAAAACATCTCGCGTCGTGACTCGGAACTCAGTCGATCGTTAAGGATATATCCCCCCTCCCTTCTTTGACGATGTGGACTCCTTATGCAGAGCCGAAAAAATTTTCGAGGAGCTGAATGAGAAAGAATGAGCGGAGAGGAAAAATGAGACGCGAGGATGGCGCGCTTGAAAGCATTGTTGAAGGCTTTCGTGTTCTTTTAAAGGATTCTAATATTTTAATGTATTGTGGATGGGGGTTTTTAGGGGGGCTGATATTTCGGGTTGAGATATGGTTATGGAGAAGGTATACTGAAATAAAATTTTACTTAATAATCGGTGGTTCTTTCATTATGCCATATTGCTTTCTAAATAATGTTTTATTGTGAAATCGAAAGTATATACTTATACATTTAGCACGTTATGAGTAAGCTTATTCATAAGAAATTAATGAATTTTAAATATCAAATGGCTTGAGTCATAGCTCGAAACTTTAATCTTCATTTCATTTAAATATCAATTTTCAAAGAAAATTTCTCTCTGATACTGTTCAACAAGAAAATCAAATAATCATAATACCTGTCAAGTAGACTTAAATAAATTTAATCCCATCATAAGAACTTCAACGCTCTTATACTTATAAGAATACCTTATATCAAATCTTCTTAAAACAATCTCAAATACTCGCAGTACCTCCAAAGCACTTAATCCTCGTAACCGCTCATTAAAAAAACCAAATCCCAAACCATTCCAAAAATAAATAAATAAAATAAAAAATCCTCTACCCCTTCTCTCGCAGCATTGTGCTTTATCTTGCAGTAAACAAGCCGCGCGAGCGAGCGGCACTTGCGCTGATGCTCTCCTGTTAGCCGCCTCCTCCTCCCGGGGGGAAAAGACCGAGTTACGTAAGGTTAATTGCGGTCGGGCCTCTCTCTCTCAGCGGCGTGGCGGCAGCTCCTGCAGAGCGCGCAGGCGCGAGCATCGATCCTTATCGGAGAGGAGGAGGCGCACGCCGGGGGAGGACCTTGATCTCGCGCCGATTGCACGTCGCGCCCTGGCTAATTCTTCCAAGACGTGACGCTGGGGTTTCAAGTTTTTCTTTTTCTTCTTCTTCGTGTAATAGGGTAGAGAGGATGACAAAATGTAATGGGGGGGATTTTATAATATACATAGGGAATAAATAATAATCCTGCGTATATGGAATGGAATTCGCTGTTGGCGATTTGATAATCGTCTAACGGTATCGCGAATTTGCAATGAAAGGAACCGAGGGACTATTATCATTCCGAACCTTATTCAAATACCGAATAATAAAATTTGATTTTCCCTTCTCTCTCTTCCTCCGCGCCTGTATGTATTATATTATACTGCTATATAGTTTCTTTTTATTGCAGTGCAATTTTCCGCTGATGAATTCCGCGTGTTTTATGAAATATGATAGATACGTGTACGGTACTTTGTACGGACTTCCTGGAAGATTCTACATACTGACCTAAATTCACGTATCACTGTATTCGTATATATTTATGTATTAGTAATATACTATTTTCATTTTACAATATTTTAAAAACACGCGTGCATAAACATAAAAGTGCGAATGTTTAATAAACACTCGTAAAATTTCCGATAGATATAACATTAACATTGAATTTTTTAAGTTTATTATATTTATATAGACACTACTGCCATAAAACATAGAAATTTTCCAATTCTTGAAATCCGATATATACCTGGTCCCTCGCATATATACGCAGCAGCATATAAAAACACGAACCATCTCGGCACCTTACCCGGTACAACCGACCAGCCGTTTTCTCTAAACCTTCACCAGTCAGCACGACTTTTCCGAAACCTCGTTCGCGCGCAAAGTCTCTCTCACCTCTCAGCGAAGAAACGCGGCAACCTCCTCTGGCATCCCGTCCACCAAGTCGCGAGCGTGCGCACCCATTAGAACGAGCAGCTCGCGACGGTTAGAAAAGGAAACGCGCGCGCGCATACCGGCAATTTGTGGCATTGGCTCGGTTGAGAGAACCGGAGATCAACGAGGTGAAGGTCCCCGGTGGAAGGCGAGCGGAGCGATGGTTGGAAGGTTGGATCGTTGGATGAACGTGATGGATATAGGGTTTTGAATAAAAATGCTAGTGCGGGTGAGGTAATACTTTGTGCTTAGGAAATCGAATGGGAAATGGCGAAATTTTTGTAGAGGTTTATGAGAAGGTTTATATTTGTTTTTTATTTTAAGATTTTAAGTTGCAATTTTTGTATTTCTTTCGATAACGAATAAAATGAATATATCATTTTGATTCTGGTCATGATGATATCTCCATTAATCCACTTTAAAGTAATAATTCTTGATTTATAAAGTCGAACATCATAAGAGTATTTATAATTAATCTGCTTTAGAAGAATATCAAAATTAACGACAGTTAAATCGTCCCTTAAAAATCAAACTATACGAAACAAATTCACAATATTCTTCCACACTGCTGTATACCAGATATTTAAATCAACCAAATAAATCAAAAAGCAAGCCTTAAAAGCGTAAGAACGTCAACAGTTATTAGCACCAAGAAATTAATCCTAAAATCTCAGGATTGTCCATTCCCCGTTTACATCTTCATCTCCTCTTTCGCTCGCAACTTGCACACACTAGCAGGCAAAGGGAAAAGGGCTGAAAGATATGACTAACAGAGTCAAACGCGAAGGATGATTGTTCCTTCAAAACAGAACGAGAACAACTCGCCGTCGTCGTCGGGTGAAAAGTCCACAAGAAAAAGGGAAAGGAGCGAGAGGCGGTGCACCGACAGAGCCAACAAAAAGCGGGATAAGCGACAAGTACCCGTACGTAGAGTGTGCACACACACACACACACACACGAGGGAGAGAGAAAAGCATCATCCTCGTGAGAGGAAGAAAGACCACTAGAACCAAGAGAGAGAGAGAGAGAGAGCAGTCATCGTCGGGGAATTACACTCGAACACGTCGGATGGGTAATGCGCACTTTGCATACTGATGCCCACGCGCGCGCTCTTTATCCTGATTATGCAAAGGCTCGCGGGGGTACGAGAGTCGTCCGCTCGACTAGAGAAGATGCGCGAGCGAGCGAGGCCTTTTGCGCAAACAAATACAACGCCAGAGAGAGAGATGCTATCTTTTCTGCAATTTGCAGAACGCGACGGGATTATCGAGGGGCTCGATCGCGCGAGTACACGAGGGAGAGAGAGTACGCGAAATTGATATGTTGCGCCGAGGTGATTATCGTTATTTGCGTAATTGAATGATTATTTTCGGACGAGCGGAAATTTCGCGGAGTTTTTTCTTGGGATTGTCTTGTTAGCTTGGTTTGAGGTGAAGGGAAAATCGTGAAAGATAAGGTGTTGAATGGTTAGAGGGTTGAACGGTTGTCCTGTTTATTTGTTAGGGAGATGTAGAAAGAAATGGTGTTTTATAGGTAATGGTTCTAACGTTTGCGACAACATCGGCGATTAGGCTTTTTTATTTAGATAGTATTTTATTAAGTAGCAACTAACTGCATTCTAGAAACACTTTTTTTCCTATGGAATTATTCCCGGACGAATGGGCAATTTTTGCAATTATGTTCGCAGACGTGATTTAATCTTAATTAGAGAGGAATTAAAGCCGCTATGTCTACGAATAAGCTTTTTCGCGAGAATTTATTTACAATCTTTTACGTAATTTGCTCAGAGCGACATAATTATCGATGAGCATGTCGATAATAATAAGCACGTTGTAAAGATGCTTATCGGCCCGTAATTTGTATGATTATATATTTATTTCTTAATTGCCCTCGAGAAAGTCTATTTTTGAATAATTTTATCTACGTAGTAGAAAATACAGCGCCAATTAATCGATAGTTTTGTTTTATACAAGATGCGTATTATATCTTAGAATCTGATAATCTTATTCTTATTGAAAAAAAATTCCCGCTATTATAACTGGTTTAACAATGATGCGCGAATTCAGCTTTCCTACAGAGAAATATAGAATTATATAAATAAATTGCACGATTCTCGTCGCCTACAATTTTAATATTTGTGGAAAAAATAGAATACAAGTAATAAAATTTCAAAAAAAATGTATCCCAAACAATGTCATAACTCACATTCCTTCCCAAAAATACTCAACTATAAAACAAACAATTTTATTTTCACCCGCACGCAGCCATTGTTTTAATCCATCACATATTTCATCTGAAGCCAAACAAACAAACCCCGTCCCGTCTCTATTTCATTCCCACTTACATATATATTTAACCCACAAAAAAGCCTCCACACTTCGAAATCCGTCAGCGCTTCTCTCAACCTTCTACTTCTTTGCCCTCGCGCGACGCAACAATGCGTATATCCGCGAAACTCACGGAACCGTACAGAAAAATCTCTCTCCTCACTCTTTGAAACTTTTTCCTCTCCTCTACACACACACATATACGCGTACTCTCTCAACCGGCTTTCCTCTCGCAGAGGAATGTCCTCCGTCTCTCAAAGGCAGCTCGCACGTGCGCGCGCGTGCCGGCTCGTCGCGCCGTTTGTTCGGCTCTATCTCGGCACGTATATAAGCTCGAGCCGCGCGTAGAGCCTGTCAATCGTCGCTTGCATAACTCAGGCGTGAAATTTCGCTGGCCTGCGTCCAGCTATAGTATCTGTATATATATACCGTAGGCCGGAAGAATGTCTATGTGTATGTGAGAGATAGTGTTGAATGCTTCATAAATACGTCGATGATATCGACGAGGTGCCGCTGCGGCTACTCGTAGTACGCGAGTGCAGAGTGCGAAGGCCTTGTTAGGGGCTAGGATTTACGCCTTGGCTGTGCGTGGATTTATTATAATCTCTATGAGTGTGAGGTTGTTTTTGATGGCGGTGGAGAAGGCTAGGGTCAGAGGTTTTATGATTGGGTGATGCGGGAATTTTCACGGGGGGAAAAGATGCGGTGTTGATGAATGGTAATGGAAATCCGTTTGGCGGTGCGGGGTTTGATGAGGCGGTGAGAGCGCGGGAGATTGGAATCCCCGTTGAAGAGAAAATCTTGTTGTTTATCTATATCTTTTTGAAGATACAGTAAAGATCAAGGTTTAGATGATTTTGTAGTTTTTATAGTAAATAAAATAATAATAGTAAGTTACTATAGTTTGAGAAATTTATTTTAAAGCTGCTATTGTAATAAATAAATGTTCATATAATGAATATACATTTACATTACCGATACGTTGATGGAAATGTATTCAAGAATTCAAGACAATATATCAAAAGTTAAAATAAATAATTCTATACTTGTCAAACAGAATTTGTATTACAGTAAATTCAGAACGAAACATTAATTTACATGTTCTTCACACGTACGAAAATATGATGTGGTAGCGTTAATTGATGCTGAATTCGCGTTAAATTAATGCAGTTTCCACATTTGACTACGTAACCGGTGTTGCGTTAAATCGACGTAGATTCATTTGCGAGCAGCTCAAAACTCGCGCAGAGGTCATCGAACGTTCATGGATTTTGACGTGCGTCAATGTTCGTTTGAATATTCATCAAGTCTCGTATCTTCAAGTATTAATAGCTTCCAGTACACATTTGACATACTTAAAATTGTTTACAAGTATATTTATTAAACACTGATGTCAAAACTACACCATAACTTTTTTTTGACAAATACTTTTGCTAAATCATGCCACGACTTGGATAATATTTACTCTCCACATTTGCCATACAAAAAAACAAAAGTTGCAGCATTTTATGTTGTCCCACTTTCGTTCTCAGCTGCGAGCGCGTAGATGCATGTGGCAAGTGACCCTTTTCCGAGCAAAGATTTAGTCATTGTCGATTAGAAACTAACAAAGCAACGATTTAATACGCAAGATGTCTATTATGACGTGTATTTTCCAACTAAAGGCGAACTGAGCAAGTCAATATACAAACTTATACATCGAGTGCCTTTGATTTATTCGCTGGGAGAATGTATACTGTCTTGTAAGCCTGAAAACTAGCTTAATTAAGAAAAGGTCGAGTTTTGCAACAAACTTTCGTGTTCTACAGAGAATTTGCATACTCATGTTTGTTTTATGCGCGGTACGTGGTTCTTTAATCCGCTGCACCTTTTTAATGGGTAGTCTTGCACGTAATTAGCGTATATGATATATTTTCCAATTACCACCTTTCACATTTTATCATATAGAAGAATAAACAATTAAATGTGATTTATATTGAACTAGTTATAGGAATCATAATTATCTAATTTATTATAATGAATGTTTAATAAATTAAACGTCGGAGTATTTTACGAATGTTTATTGAAAATTGACTTTTTAAGCAATTTAAAACTTTGGAATAATTATCAGCGTTTTCAAATTATAACTGGGAAATAGCAAAGTGACACAAAAACATGGACATTTCTTCATATCTTTTTGTTGTACCAACGGCTGAATTGAGAGAACGCATGCGAGCGACGCAGTCGGAAATGATTCGCGACGGTTTCGTCGTAGGGGGAAGATTATTCAAGTGAACGTAATTAGCTCTCATGACTACAACATCAAGTCCTAAAATTAGCTAAAACGACCACAACATACTTTACGGCTTGTTTTATTGAAATACCTACACACAGGAATGATTTATAAATTGAAGTGAGATATTAAATTGTTCTAAGTACATATAAAACATAAATTATTTCTTTGTCTCAATTAGTTTATATTCAAAGATGCTAGATAATTAAGCCACAATTAACATTTTCAATATATTACAAATGGATAATTTATCATTTAACGACAAATCCGAATAAAATAATATAATCGGCAGAATCAACATTCCTTAACGAGGTACAAATTATTTGTATTAATTAACCAATGCTATTTCAAACACGCGCATGACTCACGACGATTTTAAAACAAACCAGTTTGCTTTTTTTAAATACTTTATGTATCGAGCCCCTGATTATTATAACATTTATCCTTTCGTTTAATGCAGAACACAGACTTATCAGAACCACTTAAACGAGACTTTTTCGAATTTATAACTTTATTATATTTCAATAAACGTGTAACGAAAAAGAATAATATTTTCATTACAGTAATCGTGGCCAAGCAAAGACTTTTACTGTTATTAACTGGAATGAGCATTTTGTTTTACACTTATCGTGTATTTACAAGTACAGCGACTTATTTTTATTAAGATATAATAACGTTTTTAGGTTTAGTAGAGTAAGCTGATAACGGATATATATGTATTTACAAATTACCGTTCAAAATTTAAACGAATTTAATGCAGTCTCATTTAGCGGTATCGATAAACTTGTATCTAAGTGTTCTTAGAATAATTCGAAGCGAATAAGATTGCAACGCTCCCCCCCTTTGCATATATATATAAATAGCGAAGACATCGAAAAGACCTTATACCGTATTTTCACTTATATCTTACTACTCTCCTCAAATATACATTAGCCGAAAAGAACCACTGCTGCACGCACGAGCCGTTAAATCAAAATACACCCTCAACTTACAGAGCATCGCACTCACTTTCATGCACTGAAAACGGCTCAAAGATTCAGCTGCACTTACTGTCGGAGCAAAAGAACAGCCGTAAACGCGTCGCCGTTAATTATAACTCGTCGGCCGCTCGCTAGGTAGCGTCTCGGCCGTATAAATTGTCGCGCCGATGGAACCCGCGTGACGAACGGAGATCAAAGGGGGGAGAGAGCGAGGCCACCGTGAAAAATCGCGCGCTGCACCCGAGACGCAATTGAATCTTCGCTCTCTGGTGTATAGCGCGGGTGGAGAGATCTCTGGCTTCTTGAGTGGGAGTAGGGAATTTATTTTTTCGTCATGGGTGTTTTTGGGTGTATGGGATATGAAGGGGGGCACAGGAGCTTTGATGTCGCGGCGAGCGAAATTAATTTTTCTGATTGCTGGTATGGGACGTATAATCTTTTAAAGCTTTTTAAGTGTGAAAGGCTTAATGGCGTTGTCGGTGAAATGTAGTCGGAAAAAGTCTCTGGAGTGACAGTTTTAAACTGGTGGTAATTTTGTCTTTGAAACGAGTCCTAAGATAAAAATGTATGACCCAATAAATCGTTTAATGAATAAATCTATTCTTAGATAATTTAATCTTTTTACTACAACAGTGTATTAATGTAAAATTATCTTTGTGTTTCAGGACAATTGAAGATTGTTAACACGATAAATTCCTAAGTGATGTGGCAAAATGGAGACCATTCGCAGCGCGAACGAATCGGTGTTCGTCAATGGACCAGGCAAGGACAGTGTCGGTTTGGCCTTGGCCAAAATCAAGAATACGAACCCACTGAAAATAGTGGAAAGTGGTGATGTTAGTGGTGGTGCAGTGACCGGTGACAATACCCGCCCGAGAATGGATCCCTACAAGGAACTCGAACTCTACCTCGCCAAAGTAAACGTGAGTATCTATATATATATTTTTTTAGAGAATTTTTAGAAAATTACAGGAATGTTTATAGCCGAGTTATGTGATTCGGCTTAGGTAAACGATCACTGACATATATCCTGAATGTCCTAATTAACCTGGCACACGTTTATATCACTCATTCAATTTAACGCGCGAAATTACATAAAACGCGTAAATTCGTCGTAAACGTTCTCTCGTCGAATCTCCCTTACGTAACGTATAAAAAATTGAAATATCACGATGTTTTCGTTGGTTTATGCTCATTAATAAACGATTAATCACGCCTGTAACATCACGAACGCTGCTAAAATTATCCTGCAATTTTCGCCCACAGCAACGACCTCACGATCACTTCATTACAGCGCGGGCGTCGAAAAGATTGATCCGCGAGTCATGGTTACGCAACCGTTGCATATATCTCTACGGCTTGATTAAACTTTATAAACCCGCGCTGATTTAAAATACAGCCTCCAAAAAAAAAATCCACTGTATCATACCCCTAAAGCGGTAAGTTTCTATAACCGCGCGCAGCAACGTACAATTATACCGCCATATTCGCGCGAATTTCAATTTACCCCGGCTCCGCTCGTTAGCGTCTCGTAAAATCAGCCGCCGATTTTCGGATGTACCAACACTTTCGCTGCACACGCGCGGCATCGCGTATATATCCTTGCGCAAAATCGGTGAAAGGAGAGTCGGTGCATTGCCCCTTCTCTATACACTGCTCGAAATCCATGCATACATTACATATATACGTGCGAATGGATTTTTGCGTGTAATGTATGGGGTATATCGTTACGAGATATATTGAAACTTTGACTGGTCGGCGAATGGGTACAGTGTTGGGTAATGATACGTCTTAACCTGGCAGTTCGATGCGCGCTCCGAGCTTGTATAATTAGTCGACGGTGCGGTTTATCATTGCATATCCGTAAACGGCGTTTAACGAAAATTTACCGTCCATTACCCCAGCGCCGCGTTCTTCATCGATCATTTTTCTTCCAAGGATTTGTTACTAAAGCGCGGCCGTTACGTGTGCGTATGCTATTATTCGCAAATAGTTATAGTCTAGATAGATGTTCATTATATGTCCTGTGATGCAGTTGTGGTTGCTGGGTATACGAACTTGCATTAAAACGGTAGTTCAAAGTTTACAATTATGCTTGAGATCAAGACTGGGCATTACACGCGTAAGTACTTACTAATTGCCTATTATTAATAGCCATTGGCTACTAGCAATCATATCGAGTGGACGTTACCAACGTTTATCAGTATTACGGTTTAGGTTGAGGCAATCTACCTCTTGAGTACTGTCATTAATATCATTACTTTTATCGGACGCTCGTTTTCATTGATTTATAAAATTGTTTATACATGTAACTCATTACTCACAGAGCACTCTACTTTCATAAAGACTCTTTACAAGTATACATCCCATTAATTAGTCACAGAGTATCCCAGAGTGTGAAAACCATTACCAACAAGTCCAAAAACACTGTATACTACACACAACCCATAACATACCACACGAATAAACTCCGTCTCTATTTTAAAATTAAAATTCATTCGCAACCACACGCGGTATACAACTCCGATATAACCACCAAAAAAACCGATCCAAACAACTCTCTCCAGATCTTCCATCACGTGTAAATTCCCGCGCGAAACCGCGAACTAGCGTTAAAGGGGTCTCTCTACTCACGCGCGCGTGCCTGGAACATAATTTCTCATTAGCACTCGCGCACGCTGCATCTGTGCCGCGTATCATCGTAGTATAGAGGCTCGTAAAGCGGGACCCTAGGAGGTTCCCCGCCGCAGCTCCAGAGAGAGGAGATGATTCATAGACTCTTCCTGGCCCCGGGGTCACGCGAATCGCTCGATTAGGTCGATAAGGGCTGCCGCCGCGCGGGCACAATTAGCTTGACGCGCGCGTATATATAGTAGACGTAACGGTACATGTATGTGTGTGTAGGGCGTAGTGCGGTGCGCAGTAAGGAAGTCGCTCGTGATGGCCACCCCGGATGATTGCTTTTATAGTCGTGTGCTGGCGGATCGAGACAGGCTTTTTGTTTTGGTCGCTCTTATTTTTTTTTTTTTTTGGGGGGGGGGAAGAGGGGGGGGTAAGAGGTTCTGATGATAACGATATGATGGAGACGAGATAAAGGTTTTTTGCAATCAGTAATAAGATGCGGATATGATTTTATTTTTCTTAAGTGTTAGTTTGACACTGATTTTTTATTTACTATATTTTTACGAACGGTTTCTTGTATGTGTATTATTTATCAATTCTTGAAATCTACTAATATTTCTCTTTAAATCATAAGAATTATCTTTATAACTTACAAAAAACCTCCTTCTCCTTACATCCCACGATAACAACATTCGCCTTCGATAAAAAGAAGAATCCCACCGCCAGCGCCTCAAAACCGTCGGAAATAAGATACACGAAAAATCTCGCACGAGTATATATATTCTTCCGCCAAAGAATTCTCTCTCGCGATTCCCAAAATCAATACATTATCTCGGTAATTTAATGATATACCCTCCTCTCGATATCCCGATATCCCTCGCCGTTAAACAAATTCCTCTCTCTCCTCTCTAGCCCTTCGGCCATTCCCATATCCTTGCTCCCCGAAAATCCCCGAAAAATCATGAACGCGATCTCGAATCAGTCCTACCCCCGCGGCATCATCTCCTCCTCCCCCATCGATCATCTCATACTACGTTGGTATATATACATCGATATCGAAGGCCGATGCCCCGCGTATGCGCGCACGTAACCGAGCGTAATAACAAATTGGACGCGACGCGGTGATCCCGGACCGAGATTCCGAAACGTGTTTCGTCGGAGGAAGAAGACAGATATATATATGCTTCTCTCTTCTTTTGTGCGTAAGATTCTCTCGGTCCTTTCCCTTTCTCGTGTCCGTCATGCACACCGAGTGTGTGGAGCATCCGTAGGCGGTTTTTTTTATTCCTCTGGTCCCACGTGGTTCCTTTATCCGGGGCGCTGTGTGTGTGTGTGTTTTGGAATGTAAATGTGCCAGAGATTGTCTCTCGGTCCGCGTGATGTTCGCGGCTCTTTTTATTGCCAGGCTCTCCCGACGTATGCAGTCTTTGACACTTTGAATTTTGTTTATACGTGGTTGGGAGAATCGCGAAGCAGTGAAAGTGTCACCGATAGAAAGAAAGCTGAATAACTTTGCCGCGCGGTGCGCTTTTTAAATCACTGCAGTTGGCGCATTATTGTGAAAATTATATACTTGTAAATGGTTGTTTTGGAGAAACTTCTTTTTATCGAATATATGAAAATATATTAATATAATGTATCTATCGTTATTATAATGTACATCGGTTTTGAATTAAAAGGAAAATTCGATATTAGCTTTCTGTATCCCATTAGCACACTTTTAAGTTTCTCTTCCATCCATCAAGTACATCATCATCATCATCATCACGTAGCGTACGTTACCTTAACAACGGCAAAAAGTCCAACCCTTTTACAAACATTAACGGAACCATTAATTCAAATTTTCGAAGATTGACACGACGCGAAATTACATCTTCTCCGAATCCACCGAAAATCCACACACGCACGTACATACACACATGTTCCCCCTTAGCAGTCAATTCGGCGCAAAGTGCTTTCGCGAACGATAATTTCGCTCCCGCAAAGCCGGCAATTTCACGCGACTCAATTCGGAATAATAATACCCGTGTCTTCTTAACATATCGAACACTACCGCCGCGTCTTATCACGCACGTATGTATACGGGTGTAACACACTTCGACCTCTCGTCCAATTTCACGCTCGAAGTGCGCACTCTATCGGCCTCGTTTTTCGGCCTGTCAAAATAAGGCAAAACGAGGCGCGTCTTCTCTCTTTCTCTCTCACACGCATATATATATGTATACGGGCGGGGCCGGAGAATTCGTCCCCTCGGGCTAATATACTGCCAGCGGATATGTGAGCGAGCGAACGGAGGGTGTAGCGGAATACAGGACCGGTTGCCGGGCTATGGTTGTAGGATGGTAGGAGAGAGAGAGAATTCGATCGCGAGTGTTGCTACCGATCGCAGGTCGACGGCTTTGGAAGGACGCGGAGAGAGTGAGATGCTGGCGCTTGTGTTTAGGGAAATTGATAGGCGAGTGTGAGAGTGGATTAGATTCTCTGGAATTTTTTTTTAGGTGTTTTTAATATTTCGAGCCGCAAGGAGCACGATAGTATTTTATCAGTTTAATGTGTGACCATTAATGATTAATATTTTAATATTTAAATAAAAATTGTAACATACTATATTGTATAGTACTTTTATGTGAAAAAATATACTATTTTTTTTTTTCTCACTGTATAGATAATAATAACAAACTACAAATCAAAATCAAGCCACGTCACTTCTTCAAACCCATTCCATCACAAATTTATAGTTACCCACTTAATAAACTTCCTATTTCCTCCAAACGCGCACATCCTATCCCCACAAATCACCATTGACAACGATATCCGCACCACTCAGCTCTCGCAAAACACAAACCAAACCCGACACTCCGCCCACACTGCATACATCATACACCGCCGCTCACACAGAAATCGAAATCGTTATACCTATACTCTATGATATAACGCGCGCGCACCTCGCCTCCTCGAATTCACGCAGCCGCGTACCTATTACACATACACACGCATGCGCGCACACGCGCTCGGGCAAGACCGCATACCGTCCACGGTCGTTCCACTGCGAACGAGTAAGCCTGCATGCGCGCAGGTTAGCGATATATAGCGCGCGGCAGCTACCGGCCTGGAATTTTCTTGCCGAGCAGACTTGCCGGCTGCCTGCGCCGGTTGTTGTCTCTGTTGTGGAAGCGAAGTGAGTATGGGATTATTGTGGTGTGGGTGTTGATTGGTTTGTTTGGGCTGGATGGAGCTGTCAATTGTATATCGAATTGTTGATGTTGTTTCGTTATTATTGGGGTGTTGTTAATAATTCTCACGTAAATGTAGCATGATTTTCAAGGCCGGAATTAAGCGTCAACTTTTAATTCGGCTAGACAACGCGGCTAAACCTCATTTGCATTACTGCATCCATCGATTACCTCATCGGTTTTAAACCAACTGCCAGGATTCCTCGACCACGAATCGATCACCGCTATATATAATATGACACTGCACTTCTTCGGCCGAAAACCAACGAGAATCCCACGAAAAGATGGCTCATCTGCATCGCGCGCGTTTATTAAACCGTCGAATCATTCCGAGAAAACACACGCTATCTCTCCCTCATCACGCGCATGAAGTCACCATCATTACAATATACTCTCCCCCTCTCTCCTCTATTTAACAAAGTCGTTAACCTCCCACGCCGCGTATATTTGAATAACACGCACGCGCGATCGCTTACTTACTCGTCAATTTTCACCCGCCGTTGCGCATCTTCCTCGAACTCATCGATGACGAGTTCTCTCTCTCTCTTATGGATATAGCACAATGACCGCCCGCGGATAAACACAAAGTACTCACCCTTAATCAAACAGTGCTGATGAAAACCGCGCGCGCGCAGCTGCGAGGCGGATGCGAGGATAAAAAAAAATCAGCTGCGCAGCTGTAGAGAACTCGCGATGATCGCGTCATCATCTGCCGTGGAGCGTCAGCATATGCCGAGGAGGCTTATAAGCGCGTCGCGTCGCATCTTTGTCATTCGGCCGCTGTGTAAGTATACAAGTTTGGCGGACTTTCGCGGTCTTCTCTCCCACGTTCGCGAGCGCTTGTGGATTACTTTTTTGCCCTGAGTATAGCGGGAGTACTTTTTTTTTAAGGTTGGGTCGCAGATATTCGTCTTGGGGGATCCTGCGGATTAGTCATGTGGTTGCGCGTGGGTATAATGTGGTTTAATGCGGTTGTTTCGAAGTTTAAAAAGTGCTTTTAATGGTCGTTATTGTTTTTGATAAAATGAAGGATGAGGATTTTTTGAAAAACGTGAAAGAATGAATGTTGTCATCTTTATTCGTATCATGTGCCTTCCGAATAACAATGTACGACCTTTTTTTGATAGTGATGCATTTAAATTATGATACTTAAATATTGTAGATAAATGTAAAAAAAATTTGAAGGAAGACGTTTTATTTAACGATGTCTTCGACCTCATCAAGGTACGAAGAAATGTTTGATCGATAAATAAAATGTTTTTATGCTCGTGGCGGTGCGGCGAAACACAATGAAGCCATAATTTTATTCCACTAATTAACGTATCGAATGCGCACTCATTATATTTCAGGTCAATGAGGTAAAAACTGACAAAGAGATATCTCAAGGCCGCATTCCGCGCGACGTCGGCACGTCTGTGCCTTCGATACGTCAAATTATCTTTTTCCCGGTGCGAAATTCGAAACCCCTAAAAAATTAATAATTTATAATATATTGTACCAGTGGTGTATTACAGTATAAGATCAAAATGAAATTTTGAAGGTTACACGATGCACGCACGCGTATAAGGGGTTCAAGGTGCATCATAAAGACGAAGATAATTTTATAACGATTTTTTGAGTCGTGTGAAATTTTTGATGATGATTTATATACCTACAACAATTATTTAAAGGTAAATTAATTATCAAACAATAAATTGTAGAATATAAATATTTTGTACAAAAAGACCGAGTTAATTATTTTTCAAAACTACGACGAATGTATGTCAAACATCAAAGCCGTGCTGGTACCTCGTTATATTGACAACGCGGAGCAAAAAGTATCCCAGCAACAATCGTTCAAAATATTGAAAGTTTGTCCCGTGTTGTTTGCAAAAGCCTCACGCGTCGCGCGTACACGTATAAATATATACACATCGACGGTAACTGCGCGTAGCCACAATATAATTAAACCGCGGCTCGACCCCCCCTTGTATATATTTTCTGCTCTCTTTTCGCTCGCTTATATATCCCAACGCGCCAAAGAGAGTTGGGCCAAGGTTTTCGGCTTCCTCGCTGTGCGCTTTTCTCGCGGTGGGATAAGTTCTGGGAAGAGGAAACGCCTTGAACGCCGAGTTCCCGGAAGCGCAATTAAAGAGAGTCGTCGGCGGTGCATCTGGTGGCGAATGGGGTGGGGGGCAAACGCGAAGAAAAAGGGATAATTGCAACCGGCGCGCGTGCGTAAGAAGAATTTCCACTTGGGTGCTTTGGTCGTCATTGATTTTTGGTACGACGTGTGTGTGGGTTAGAGTATGATCAAAAAAGGGTTGCGCGGATGATGAGTAATTTTAGATCTCGTTGGCGGATATGTTTTGTACGGGTTTCGTAACGGGATGCGGTGGTGAAAATGAATAGAGAGTTTTTAGTTTTTAGAATGATATTCATCTATTCCTATAGGAGGATATTGTATACAAGTGCATTCGAGATTTGGTAACTTAAAATTTTCGTGTTGTATAACTAGACATTTTACATGTTGGATGAAATTTAATATTGCAAAAATAGTTTATAATTCAACTAAATAAAATATTTGGATATAGCTCATTAATTTAATCGTTAAATAAATACACGGCAAAATAACAATTAACTAAATGATTTCAAAGTCATTACTCTTACCGTCTCTACCTGTTTATACCTCGACTAAAGTATACACACATACCCCGCGCTATATTTATGACTCATGGAAACCATACACACGACCCTAAAAAACGTCCAACGAATTAATCAAATATACTCAGAAACCATTAAAACTACATTTCATTAAACACATCCCCCTCCTGCAAAAAAAAAACCTCGCGGTAAATTGAAATCATAAATTGATCGCGCTCGCAAACCCCTCTGATATTAATAATCAGGGCCGCACAACTATTGTCATGCACGGCGTGTCGAATTGAACCTTTAATCGAGGATTTTTCAACGCGGCTAATTGTCTTATTCATCATCACACGAGTCCAAATAAACCGGGCCCCCATTCCATTAGTCGTCTGTCAAAGTCTCTGGGCGACCTTCGCAAGCTCACACATACACACCCGCGCATCAAGCTCGCCGCATCTAAATATAGTTCACCGTTAATCGCTCGCCGCAGGTGAGACGGAATTGGGATAGGTCGGAGAAGGAGGGAGAGAGAGAGATAAATGGAGCCGCGCGCTTTACGATCAGTGGCGTCGCTGCAGCGCGGAGAGGAAGCGAGTGGTGATATTTTCTGCGAAGTGCATTTTTACGCGGCATTGTTTTGCCCCGGATTGTATCTCTTCGCGATGGTCTTCTTTTTGGTATGTAAATGTATGTGTGTGTGCGGGGAGGAGGGAAGGAATGGATAGCTATGTGTGTGCGCGCTCACGAGTGGTTTGAATGATTGCTCGGGTTGTTAAATGAATAATTGTCGGCAGGTTGTATGAATGATCCTGCTTTAATCTGCCTGTCGGTTTGGTATTTTTCCTGTTTATATCCTTTGGTAATTGTAATTGTGATGATGAGTGAAATTATATAGTTCTAGGAGCAAATACGTATAGAACGGTTCGCAGTAAAATTAATCGGTACATAAAATTTTACGGGAATTGAATGAGAATGGAAGAATGTATACCTTAAATGGTAGTGGAAACTGGTGAAAATTCAAAGAATAGTAATGAAATAAGGATATAAACACCAGTGAAATTTATAAAAATTCAATTAGGTCCGAAAACGGAAGGCACGATAATCACTTGAACAAACTTGCTTTCCTCGCGAACAAGGAAATGAATTTTTCAAGGTAATTTTCCAACCGCAGGCGCACTTATACATCGCCGTGCCCACGTTAAGTCACATCTTAAGGTAACCAGGATATTACGGCCAATTACTCTCGTCTTCTCTCTCTCTCGCGTCCTCTACATGAAATTTAAATCCCGCAGCTCCCCGTTCCGCTTTCTTCCTCAATTACCGCATCAAAACGTCGAAACTCCGCGGCTATACATCAACCCACGACTAATAATTACGCCCAACCTCCCCGCAGGAGGAGAATAAGAAGAAGAAGGAAGCCGACAAAATGATAATTAAAACCCGCTCACGGTTGACCCAATAAATCCACAAAGGACGATAAATAAACTGCTCGCGTCAACGATGCAAATCATCATCCACCTCCGCGATCGCAATCGCGCACGCGCGATCGACTTTCGCGTGGAATTCAAGTGCGGTGAGAAGGAGGAGGAGGCGTTTCGTCGGCCTCGCACGCAAGCGAGTCTTGTAATCGTCGGTTCCCTTCCTGGATTCCAGTGCTGCCGAGCGCGAGCTCGTATTTTCGCGCTGCAGATCCGCTATAGGAGTGCGGGCCTGGCTTCAGATCGGAGAGAGATGCTTGACACATTGGTGCTGTATCGATCGATCCGTGGCTGATGTGAAATATAGGGATTTCTTTAGGGCTGCATGAGAGTGAGACAATATAATATTTCTGTAATTACTGTCTCGCTCTTGCAAATTCTTGAAAATTTCTTTCTTGTTTTTTCAGTCAATATGAAAAGTATTATTGTCTTGAAATTCTTGATCATATTGGAGTTACGCAGACATGCGACAAAAAGCGAGTCGATTGTTTAAAAAATTAGAGGTCC
>UCWB01000125.1:0-30275 GCA_900474355.1 Torymus geranii | reverse complement strand
GGCAAGAAGTGTTTTGATTCGTTCCTTTTTCGTGCTTCGTTAACCGGGAGAAATCAATGACGGACGGGGTCTTATATTGCATTACGAATTCAATTGAATAATGAGCAATATAGAAATAAGTAATAAACATCATTATATCATTTCTATAATAATTAGGCTACTTTTAAAAGACGCCACAACTACATTGTAAATATTTCTATATTTTTAAACAACCTGTGAGAATTTTAAGAATAAAGAAAAAACAATCAAATGAATTTTACGCAGCCACGTAATTAATTGCGCACCCTAAACATTAGAAAAATCCATAAAATACAAATATATATATACGTAGAAATTCACTCGAAAATGTTTACCCAGACTGGGTCAACAGCAAAGCGTATATGTACATCGAGGTTATGTCAGAATCCTGACGTCATCGAAGAGGGCACCCAGTTTAATTTCGGGCGCACTCTCCCCTAAACTTCTTCTCACCCCGCATAACTCAACGAGCAGCTCTGCGCGCGCGCGACTAAAAGGAAACAAAAGGATTTTTTTTCCTTTCCACATATATCCCAGCGCGTACTACGACTTTTATAATTACCGCGCGCAGCCGAAAAAACGAAGTCGAAAATTAAAATTCCCTCGCGTTAATTTTCCAATCTCGCGCGGAAATAAGGTCGAGGCACGCGGGGGAGAAAAAATGGAACCGCGCGCACGCGGCGATACGCGTTTGACTTTGCTATAAAGTAGAAACTTAGCACGCGCGCGCGCGAAACTTTCGCGGCTTTCAAGGCGAGACTCAGCGATTCATCGGCTGTGGCCATTTAATTCATACAAAAGCGTGCGTGCACAGCACAGCTACTGGGTCAGGGTTACCATCACACACACATCACAGGCGCCCGAAATACACGGCTATACGTGGTAATAATAATGCCTTTTGCGCTGTTGCAGGACGAGTCGAGCAACCAGAAGTTCTATCTGTCGCCGGACAAGAATTACGTCCTCATACGTAACATCACGGAGAGCGTGAGTATATGTATACAATAGTGACGTCGTAAGTTTTACGAGGCACGAAGCGGCACGCTATACCGCCTGTCTCACGATCGATCAGCTGAGAATTCTCCCATTCGTTTTTGCTTCCAGGTGTACCGGCACTCGAGCCTCAGCACCTTCAGTATCTACAGTATTAGGAACAAGTAAGTCGCACCAAGGTTTATGCTTTATTTTTTCCCTATTTGATATAATACATATCGAATTGGAGCGGAATTGGGGTTTTGAGAATATTAAGTGTATCTTGAATAATGCATGTGTATGCATTACAAGTAGTGCAGTAAAATCGTCTTTACTGTCTGATCACGGCACACGAGAGCCGCATTTTATTGCCTAGTCGTATCTACATATGGCCGCGTTAAAACTAAAACAATGAGACGGTTTCGAGAGAACTGCAAAAAAAGACGTGGACAATATGAAGGGCAGCGATAAAACGAGTTGCCTTTTATGGCATCATTTTTGACAGTGTGAATTGTAAAATTTTGATGTTGTGATAAAATAATAAAGTCGAAATTTTTATGTAATAAAGTGAACTGATGCTAGACAGTAGATAAATAAACTCGTTTAAATAAATTGTAGCAAATAGTTTTCTCGACAGAAATTTCAAAAAGATACAAGAGTAAATAACGGGTACAGTTTATGTTTAATTCATGATATATTTTTATCTGTAATTAGATGTATCAAGTTGACCACCTAAATCCGTCGGAATATTTTTTAAACAAATATCAGCATTGACACATATTTATACTTATTTTTCCTATACAAACACGTTAGAAAGTTCAATCAAATGAAAACATTATAACGACTTGATAAGTCAGTTTTTCATTATATTTAAATATACACGAGACATGCAAAGAGTCGACAGTGATTTGTGAATCACGTGTCAAGTATTTCTTAAATACATATTTAATAACCTTTTTTTGTCCTCAGAATTACAAAGATTCATTTTTATGCAAACATTATAATCGATGGATATCATTTCCAAGGTCTCCCCCAGCATGTAATTTATAATAAACATCAGTATTTTTTTTATCCGAACGAAAAATCCACTTCGAGTCAACCTCGCGTAAAAGCAACACAATACACTCCACTTCGGAACCTAAAAACATTAATTTATCGCGCGTATCAAATTCATCTCTCCCGCACACCTCGCTAAATTCCACGCCCCGAAAATCAAAATTACACTATAAAAGATCACGCTTACAATATACGTACCCTATGTATAAAAAAGTCGAGTTTCCCGCTATCCGAGCTTTTCGCCACCCTCGCACAATTTATTAACGGCGCGTGCACAATCAGCCCACCCGCACAATCCATCACTCAACATTTCCGTTTGCCCGGCAGGTTCGTGACGCCGTTGGCGGACGGTCGGCTCCTGTCAATCGCGTTCTGGGCGCCGAAGGGCAGCTCCCTTGTCTACGTCCTCGACAATGACATTTATTACCAGCAGCCGATCGGCGCCGAGCGCTTTGAAACACGGCGCATCACCTTCGACGGCAAGTACCAGGCGGTCTACAACGGCGTACCTGATTGGGTGTACGAAGGTGAGTACTAATGAGTAGTCTAGCGAAGTTTACTAAATTTTTTTAGTGGAATGTTATGTAACGTTTCGTCGATGTTTAAGAAATGTTACTATAACGTTATTCTCTTTAAAATTCGTCAAGAAACATTTTTTTCTTGTTTTCGCACAAGTTTTGCTTCGATTTATTAATAGTTAAATTTTTCATCAAATTTCTTTTGTGCAGAGGAGGTACTTAGCACGGACAGAGCAATGTGGTTCTCGCCTAATGGTGAGAACCTTGCCTTCATCACCTTCAACGACACTGAGGTGAACGAGGCCGTGATCATGAGGTACGGCAACCCCGGAGACCTAAAGGATCAGTACCCGAAGGAGGAGAAATTCCGATATCCAAAGGTAAAATTAAATATCCTCACTTATATATATATATTTAAAACTATAATATCGCGGCTATTTCGTTGCGCCGTAAGTATTGGGCGATAAAATATTTTACGACATTAATAAAATGCCACGCACACTAGTCAATATAGCATAAAGTACAGGAAAATTAAGTCCCGCTTGCATCATCGTTGTGGATTTGATATTTCCCCAGCGCTTCAATAAAATGCATTTTTCAAAACCGACCTTTTGAGTTTCGAGAAAAACCTATTTTATACTCTTCGCGGAACTATAAACTTTATCAAAAACGAGTCACAGCGTCCTCGAACCATTCGTCTACTCCTCACAACAAAACCACAACAAAAGCTGAAGTCTGCCTATACGTATACGTTCGGGGGAGCAATTTGGCGCCAGGGATTAGCGCGAGCGAGCGAGCGTAGCGGCTTGGACAATTTTAACGGGCCATAAATGTCTTGGCAGCCGCAGCTCGGGACGCAGGGATAGCCGGATTCTTAAAGCCGATCGCCTCTGTGCTTTATACATGCCCTTAAGCCTCCGAGAGAGAGGATCGCTGAGGCGTGAAAATTGTTTGAATATCTCGATGACGTGGGAGGAGAAATGAGGTGCTGTAAGGATTTTTTTTAAATAGTTTTTTGAAGAATAAAGAGAAGTACGCGAATTCGTGAATGATTCGGTCGATCAATGAAAATGAATTATTTATTGCCCGTACTAAAGTGGTGCACTTTTATACATAGAGCCTATAAAAGGTTTAAATTTATTACGCGCAATACTTTGGTGGATAATAAAAAATTATATCGATGTAATCTTCGAAAAACATTACTTTAAAATATCGATTATGAATAACAATATGGGAGAGCATCAAATCCGTACACCGGAGAACCGTATTATTTTTTTTCGAACAAGCTACTCCAAAATAGCAGCGTATAATAAAAGCAATTATTATAACGGCACTATAAAAAATTTTTCAGATACCATTTTTTTTTTTCAACTATTACAGGTGTACAAATGTGAAGCTTTTTGATGGTTTTATTTCCGTGCATCGATAAATGTAACGTAGTAAATAGTAAATTGAAAAATATAGCCAAACACTGAATTTTGTATATATCCATTATTACCCCAACGAACGATATCCCCACTTAAGTAAATTAGGACTAAGACAGCTAATGTATTAACGACGCAGAAGTCAACTGTAAGTACATTACGACCGAAGCACGCATTTAATCACACGCTCTTTTTTCTCCCTATAGGCGGGAACGCCGAATCCGCGAGTCACGCTGAACCTCGTTGATTTGACGGATCACGGATCGTCGCCAATTTCCTTAAAGGCCCCCATCGACGTCGTCGGAGCGTGAGTCTCTCTTATTTTTCATTTTTATTTTATTTCGCCACCACGTGGCGGCCGTCTCTGCAAATTGAGAAATTTAATTTCCTAGGCGTGCGCGCCTCACGCCAACGTCACGCGTCGCCTTACTTTAACGAGACACGCTAGCTCGGAAATAGAGAAATTATGAGCAAAATTTATATTTTCTCGTTTTCGAATTTTCACTTTCATTATACGTTATATTTTGATATTACTCTGATATTACTCTGATATTACTCTGATATTTTTACAATATTATAACAATACTACTTCTGTATTTTCTAAACGTTATTTATTTATTGATCACTAAAATTTACAACTTCATTTAAACTAATAAATTTTACAATGAAAATGACAATAAAAAAAGAAAATTTGTTTTCGACCAATAAACAAAGCGAGCCGATCCTGTACATTGTGAGCTGGTTCGACTCGAATACCGTCGTGGCTACGTGGACGAACCGCCTGCAGAACGTCTCCCAGATAGCGAGCTATGCGCTAAGCAGCCAGTGGCAGCCGCTGCTGCACCAGGAGACACCTGACGGCTGGCTCCTTTACCCCGGCCACCCGCTGCTCAATCACTACGGCTACGTGGTCATGGTCAAGCTACAGGCCGTCCGTTAGTATACAATCTTTCTGGATTCGAAACCAAGCCCGATTTTTTCCTTATTGTAAAAAGTTCATAAACAATCGATTTTTTAAATTAGTTTTATTTTATTATACGAGGGGAAAATAATTTTAAGGAAAATTGCCGTCTGCCCCGGCGCGGAATATATACAAGAACGTTTCTATGATGTATAATACTTCTTTAAAAGTCATTAAGCGAGTCAATCGAGTAAGAGGAGACAACTCGATCGAGTATAATCGGGAATTCGATAAAAAAAAAGTCGCCCTCGTAAACCGCGGGTTAAATGAGGCGAATAATATTTTTATTGATATTGAATTACCCGCCGTACCTGCTATCCAATCAGCGAATTCCAATTGCCCAGGAAAATTCAAGATAATTTTTCTTTTCTTTCTCGTAGAGAATAAGACTCTCGGGCAATTCGGGCACGTGACTCGGTTCCGGTACCTCAATGGTGTGCTGGACAACGAGGTGGACTTGACGCCATCGGCGACCTGGGTGCACAAGATCCACGGTATCAACGAAGTCAAACGCGTGGTATACTACACTGCTTCACCGCCCGGCGAGCCATCCCAGAAGCAGCTCTACGAAGTCAGCCTCGAAGTGCCGAAGTCCTCGGAACCCCAGTCTAAGTGCGTCTCCTGTGACCTCAAGAGTCCTGAAGGTATGTTTGTCAGTTGTGATTATATGGATAACTTTTGTCCAATTCTTTCGACTACTATAGTTTTTGGGATTTTGATTTTTTATATTATTAATAAAAAATGATTAAACAAAGAGATATTGGTTAAAGTGGATGATATTTTCATGATTATCTTGATCAATATAGGTAGTCAGAAATGTTTACGAATTAATTAGATTCGTTCTAAAGAATCTCATTTTGATTTTATAACTATTAATACGTTGGATATGGTATCAACAATTAGCGGTGGTTAAGGTATATTGTATTAGCCAAAACAAAGCTTAACAATAAACATCGACAAATTTCTGTATTAAAAATCCATGTATTAAAAAAAATAAATTTTAGTTCTTATATTATACGTTATAAAAAGAAAGAAAAGTACTTTCACTGAAAATTGCTCACGTATTCTTCGACTAGATTCAGCTGAGAACGGAACCGTGCGAATTTTTCTGACAATCGGTGATCAATCGATCCAGAGTTTAGCATCTATATAATATATACATTGCTACCAATATTAATTTTCTACGAAATTTCATACAATTTCAATACTCTCGAATCAGGGAACAACTATATACCTTAACCGAAATATGCGCATTCCGGATCACGTACATTTCCACTATAGTATAATCCTTTAGTAAACGGTAAAATTCACCCATCTTCCAGGCCGTGCCTGCAAGTACGTGAGCTCCGTGGCCTTCTCCACGGACTTCTCTCACTACGTGCTGACCTGCTCTGGTCCGGATCCCGCGATAATCCGCGTCTACGACTACGAGCACAAAGAGCTGTACACGTGGTCGACGAACCCGGAGCTACGTCACATGCTCACCAAGCGCATCATGCCTCAGCAGATCGATCTCGTCGTCGAGTCCCACGGTTTCGACGCGAGGGTCAGACTCCTGCTACCCGAGGACTTTGATGAGTCTAAGAAGTATCCTCTGCTAGTCAATGTGTAAGTGAATAGGCTCTTTTTGGAGTTATGAGGGAGTGAAGGGTGGATAGTTGTAAAAGTAGAATTACCGGGATGATAGTGGATGAGTGAGGGGTGCTAGGATCCTTATATTTATGTAGAGTAAAAATTTTAAGAGGAACTTTATATTATATGAGTGTATTTTTTAATAGCTAACGTAAAATCTTCTCTCTTAAAAAAGGAGGCCAGATTTTGTGAAGCATTTAAAGATTGAATTTTATTGATCTCTATAGATGGTTACCAATATCTATTATGTTTGAATTTTTTTAAATCAAAGTTTCGAACTTGAAGTTTTCTTACTTACAGGATTTATTTAATTATCTTATTATTTGAAGAAAACAAATCAAAATTTTTACGAAGAAAACATGGTTATAACATACATTTAGCTAGTTATTAAAAAACAAAATACTTGAAACAAAACAGTGGTAAAGAAACTTGCGTTTCAACGCCAAACAAATTGGGTTCGACAATTATTACCATTGATATAGTAACTAATGTTTTCTATTTTTTTTTTCCAGCTACGCCGGGCCGGACAGCCAGCGGATCAACGACGGCTTCTCGGTCGGCTTCGAGACGTACATGTCGACGAACCGTCACGTGATACACGCGTGGATAGACGGGCGGGGCAGCAGTTCGAAGGGCACGGCGATGTTATACGCGGTTTATCGTAATCTAGGGAGTGCCGAGATGGAGGATCAAATAACCGTTACCAGGTCAGCTAATAATCGATTATTTATAGGCTCGTTAATGCTCGTCGTCGTCCGACTTTCATCCGGAAAATTTCAATCTCGAGCGATTACGGAACTTTTGATTTATTTCTCGCCGGAGGGCTTTTCACGAGATCAAATGCGTTTGGGAAAGTGTTCTTTTTTTTATCTGATAATCGGTTGCGTTGTGTGTTTTAGGAAATTGCAGCAGACGTACCCGTGGATAGACAGCAACAGGACGGCTATCTGGGGATGGAGTTACGGCGGATATTCCACGGCGATGGTCATGGCGAAGGACGAGGACAACGTCTTCAAGTGCGGAATCTCCGTGGCACCTGTTACAAACTGGATTTATTACGGTAAAGTACTTTTTCTACTTTATTCGCTAGTTTATTCTCTACTTTTACTCATATTTACGAGTTAAAAAAAGACAAGTGTCAAACAACTACCTTTCCCCATTCCAGACTCAATCTACACGGAGCGCGTGATGGGCCTGCCAACGCCCTCAGACAACCTGAAGAACTACAAGAAGAGCGGCGTGACGAGTCGGGTGGAGCGGCTACGCGGCAAGAAGTTCATGCTGATACACGGCACGGGCGACGACAACGTGCACTACCAGCAGTCGATGGCGCTGAGCAAAGCCCTCGCTGAGGCAGACATCCTCTACGACCAGGTCTCCTATCCCGACGAAGCGCACGGCCTTACCCACGTGACCAAGCACCTCTACCACTCGATGGATAAGTTCTGGTCCGAGTGCTTCGGGTACAATCCCTGAGTGTCATCTAGTTACGATGATGATAAACTGTGTGAGGAGGATGCTACTTCGAGTGAGAATGTGTGTTAGGTAGCGTATTGACGATGATCGGTTGTACATTTTAATTATTATTTCGTTGATACTGTAGAAGAAAAAAGCTTGTGTTTACAAAGTTTCGATTCGAGAAGTACTATACCGATTATTGTGTCTTATACGTCCGTGTAGGAACATTTTATCTCATAAGACAAAAGACTAAAATTTCATGCGTACAGCAATCGTTATTTTATGTTCATCGCGCTTTTTTTTTAATGTCGTCACGTAACTCAGCATGCGCATGATGCCACGTCGTATGCATTTATTGTAATAAACAACGTTTCCACATCGAGAAAAAGCCTTTTTCTTACCTATATATAGCTACATTACCGAACCCAGCCCTATATACCTATATAAAAATAGGGCGCGTGACCATTACGGCATTTATAATTTCACACGTTCATTCTCTCCTCGGAAAATCTAGAAAACTACGCGCCGGTCGCTATCGCGATCGGCCTTGCTCGCTCGCGCGCGAATTTTTCATTCTCCCCGGCTGCTTTCCGTAAACACACACACACACACATGTAGAGAGTAGGCTCGATAAAGCTCGGCGATTAAGAAAGCCATTATTCAGCGTCATCGGCCGCATTTATCAAAGCTTATGTACGTTTAAAGGCCGGGTAGAGTGAGAGGACGACGCGCATCGACTACGTACTGCACACACTAACACATGGGTGCAATCTGCACGGTAAATCTTTCGCGCCGTGGCAAGTGCGCGATATTCGCGCGCGCTCTCGCGTGTTAAGGAGCTACGAGACCTTCGCGCTGCTCCCTCGCGCCTCATTAAAGTAGTGTCTGACCTTAGTCTCGATGGACTTGGCTGTATGCTTGTGTGCGCAGAAATTTTGACTTTGAAGTGCAGTTTTTACTGGTTTCTGCAGGAGAGTCGCGCGAGTACCAACGTGTCAAAAGAGTTGTATGGTTTTGTGGCGCTCGGGCGAAGAGTTCCTTGATTTTTCAGTAAGTAAACAGTCGTATATGAAGGTGGAAAATATAGAGTGTGTGTGCATATTAGTATAGCAATAGAACTGGTTGTATAATAATATACATTTTACATACGAACTATCTAAGCAAATGAACTTTACTGCTCAGATAAATATTCCATTTGGATTTTCAAGGCGCAGATACCACTATTATAACCAAAAATAATGTCGACCTCTCGTTCAGCCACAAAAACACATAATAATAATACGAACAACGTTATTATAAGACAGTAAAACGACACAAAATTAATTCATTAGCAATTCAAATCCGCGCGAATTACGTGGACAACCTCCGGGTTTTCTGCGCGGAAATTCGCGCGAAAGCCATAAAAATATAAAAAAAAATGCAAGCACACACACACACACTGGCGCGGAATTTGACGATTACGACTGCCGGAGCTATTTGTTTCGCCACGTAAATAAGTCTGCCGAAGGGGGCGCGTAAAAATAAAAAAGCTACAGAGAGTATAGTATATAGCGCGGGCGATGCATTAACGTCGACGCGCTCTTGACGATCGTTAAAAAATATGAAGCGGTCGCGTGCTTTCCGCGAATATGAAGAAAAAAAAAAGCACCGCCTCGTCTCTGAAATTCCGGCACGTGTCCCGCGTTGTTGGGCCGAGTGTTTTGACGTAAACGCGGTGAATAAACTCGGCGCGTGCGCTTAAATTATGATAATTTTGAATATAGTTGCGAGTACACGCGTGTGTTGTATTGTTATTTCCCAGGTGGTTCGCTAATTAATGCGTTCGAAATTAGCCGCGCAACTTTAATCGGATTATCTTAATAAATACCTATGATGTGTATGTATATACTTACAGCGTAATCAGGCTGAAAATTGTTGGTTGCGCTATAATTGCGCCGATTTTAGCATCAAAGCGCATATTTCTAAATATGCATAATAAGAATGTTATATAAATTTACAGAAAATGAAAATGATTGTTTATTTTTAGACCTAAAATCAGATATATGAAAGGGTAAATTATACGAAATGTATTTTTAACGTTTCAGAGAAATAAATGCTTATAACGAACCTGGACAGCATTAATTTTCCAACCAAAAAGCCGCTACCAACACACCTGCACGTCACCACTACGCTCGCTCCTTTATATACATGAAAAACTATTTCCAGCGCTGAAACAGCCCCCAGCTCTCGCAATTCAATCACCCTTTGGTTCCATGTCCCGCGGCCATAACGAAAAAAGAAAGGAACCTCGCCTCAGCCCTAAATTTCGCCCCTAATCTGGTACAACGCGCAGCGATGTGTGCGTATCGGACTCCCGTGAAAGGTCGGCCCCTGACGGAAGGTCAAGCAACGCTCGCGCCCTCGTTATCAGCGCGAAAGGGGTTATAGTTCAGGGTCACGTTATACAGCGAGGCGGTTTCTATTTTCGTGCGCGGCTGGCGGCTGACTGATGCCCTGCGATCACGCGAGCGCCGCCGCGCTTTATCGCCACGTGGATAAGATCGTCAGCTGCGCGCGAGGGACTGTCTTGCTACGTACCTACGCGATGGGGATAAAGATCGGTGTGTTTATTATATGCGAGAAGGATACGTATAATCGATCTTGCGTTGTGATGGTTAATGTAATATTAATCTCTTCTTGGGGGTGTATTATGAGGAAGTCGAGGGGGTTATTATACATCCATCATCCAATCGTTTCCCTGATTTGGTGAAAATTAATGTTACCTTATCAGGGGTTTCTGGTCTCGCGGTGTTATACATTAAAAGACTTTTCCATCGTTCGTGTTCTTAAGTATCTGGTAAAATTCCACTCGGATGTGGCTCGATTATGTTTCTTCCAGATTTCGGTCGTTAATGATAAGCCATAGTATATTAAATGCTTGACTCTGTCCCTACAATTCTTCTTACAGCTATATACTGCACCCACAGTATCCCAAATAGCACGTTATAAATTTCCTCCCTTTTCAATTTTTCGACCCGAAAACCCACCTTCTTGCCCCCCTCGCATATTTGACTAACATGAGAGCAATTTCGGCATCGATCGCGCGCGCAACCATCCCTCCCAATTACCCCTTGCACGTAGCACGTCTACATCAATTAAATCCGTACATATATATACGTATAACGACGGCATCGAACCCTCAAAGACATACTGCCACTTGGCACGTACACATCGCGCACGACTACGTCTATTTTCGCCCCCTCTTTTTCATTCCCCGTTCACGTATGTATCTCATCGCGGTATCTGCGCGAACTTGCCCCGCTTAATTTTCCGCATGGCGCAAAGCCTACTTATAAGTTCTGAGTCTTAATGCGCGACTGCTGGTTGCAGTTTACGAGAGTCAATATATCACGGGTTCTGTGTCTAATTGATCATTGGCAATTACGGGAGAAAAACGTTACAGGATCAGTCGCGACGAACTATAGTCGTGGTTAGCCGTTTGGAGAATTCAGTAATTAGGTATAAGTTGAACGATGCTTGTGGTTATTAATGTACACGCGGGGATTATTATATATCATTTGCGTTCTTTGCTGCAAAGTTTATTGCAATATAAATTTCAGCAATAATACTAGTCTATAATAAATGTCTTTAGAGAGTAAGATACATGCGAGTCTTATCAGCATCAAAGAGTGAAAAGAAAAGGTTTTACCTACCTCTTGGAAAATATCGATATACAGAACTATCTCGGGCTCCCTTACTTTACTGTTTACTTGAGAATTTCGATACATCGAGTAAGGTGTATCAGTTTTCCTTTAGAACGCGCACCGACGTTCTTATCGGCCTTATTAAAGTTTGCCAACAACCGCCAAGAGACAATACAACCCACTCGCCACAAACTTCGCTCATATTCTACCCCCAGTTCTCTTCGATCACAAGATCATTACTGGTGATAAAATTATTATCGGACCGGAACACGCGCTCTCCTCTCTTTCTCTATCTCCTGCGATATGAATATTCATAGTCGCTCTCGCGCCGTGCACAAGTGATAATAATATTCTCGCGCGAATCGCAATTTACATCCGCGCGTACTTATAATACAGCGCTGGAACTACTATAATATATATCAGCGCGCGTCAGTTATTTTCAAGACTGCAGTGGAAACTGGTACGGAAAACTTGGGTGGGGGAAAACCGAGCCACTTCGACGCGGCCTACGGACGCAGATGTATATACGAGACTTTCGCGTCATTCTCTCGCGCGCGCGCACTTTCGTCGTCTACTAGCTCTGCGCGAGAATACGTAATTAGCCCGAGTACGTGCTTCAGGACGCGTTCAGCGACGTAAAACAGTCGCGCAAAAGCTCCCGGAGTGGTGTACTTTTGAAGATGAAGAAGGAGGGAAGGGCGACTGACTTGTCCGCGTTTGTTGTCGGCATAGGAGCTACGGAGTGTCCGGGTATGATGATTGATTCGGATTATCAAGTTAGCCATGTATATTGCTGTTGTATTGTTTCTATAATGATGTTGGCATGTTAAAATTAAAACAATGTTTAAATTATACTATAGTCGCGCATATAATGTGAATATGGGGTTGTATTATAGTGTTGTGTTAATGTAATGGTTTAGAATATTGAACAGACCTCTATATATAAAAGACTCGCCGGGTTATCGATTATGCATAAAAAGTAATTTCACCACGATAAATTATCTTTTACAGATTCACCGATTACAGTAATATATCCAAAACGCAATCACGCGACGTTATTCGAAAATTTTCAATCGCCGCGCGCGACGACGGCAAAATTTGACTAACAAACGTCGCTCCATAATATTTTATGCTGATTCACAACAATATTAACTTTCGAACCCGGATCCCGTCTCTCTCGTTCTTTCGCGACAAGCTCACCTTAACGGCCGCGCGCGCTCGCTAGACGTCTAGGAGCCTTTTATTACTCCCTCCCGACGTCTGGGGTGGGAAAAATCGAGAAAAACCGTCGTCCCCGTCGTCGTCGCAAGAATAATGATCCTCGCTCTTCCGAAAAGCTGCCGCGTCCATTGTTATATATACCTATATATAGCTACATATATATAGATATAGATACACGCAGCTCGTCTTTTGAAATTGGCTTTGTTTGGACTTTTAGAGACTTTCGCGCGCCGATCGGGAAATTTTGGGTGAAAAATTTTCCCGGTACCCCTAGCCGGAAGAGGATCAGTATCAAGTCCTTCTCTCTAGCAGAATCGAACAATGTAAGATCTCTCGACTCTGCGCCGTTATAGGAATAAAGTCCGGATTTCTTTCGGAGCTCCGAAGAGCCGAACGGCTTAATCCTTTCAGCTGCTGCTGTAGCCTTTTACAACCCGGATATCCCCGACTTTTTCCAATGCGAGTGGAGGTGATTCTTTTCATTTATTTTTTTCTAGAAAATTTTTTTCTATTCTAATTTTGAATAATTCTTTGTAGATGTTAAGATATTAGAGTAGAGAGCGGATCGATAAATCAGGAGTAGAAGTAAAAAGTCGAAGGGACACGATTGTTCAGAAAAAGTCTTTAAACTCTTCTTAGATTTAGTCTCGCAAGCAAGTATAATATGGCCTACATAAAACATCCTACGCGTTTTATTATTCTTTTATTTTTTTCTCCCAGATTATGACGGGTGATGTAATAAAACCGGCGTTACCGCGATTTACGACTGATTGTAAAATTGAGCCATGAAAAAAAGATGAACGAAAAAGAAAAAGAAAAATTAATTGACTCCATTTTCATATTTTAGCGTCAGAAGTTCCCTCCAGCCCCCAATTAACCCTTAAAAAAAAAAAACGAAACCTTACCCCTATGTAACACGGAAGAAAATCTCGGATCACCGCCGGCACATAACGCGGTCGTGTATACACTCGCGCATATATGATAACGAGCTCGCTATATGTGTGCTCTCCTCTGCCATCATATCTCGGAAGTAACGTCCTTACAAGGCTGCGTGCGCTCGTGCGCGAAGCAATTAATTCAGCCGCGGGGGAAACTCGAGCGCCTAATCCCCGCGCCGTGTGTAAGCTTCAGTCTCTCGGAATTTGCATACTCGCTGCTGCCGTGACACATGGGATTTTTTTGCGAATGGTTGGTTCGATGAACGGACGTGGTCGCGGTTAGTTTTAGCGATGGATTTATAGGATGTATCGAGTGCATCCAGGAGAGATGGACTCGAATGAGATTTTATATAAGTGTTTCAATATAATAGTAATATTGAAGAAGCGTTGTTTCCTTTCAATAATATACCTTTGAAAAGCTGAACGATTAGGTCAAGGTATCATTTTGCGAGTAATTTTGTTTTGATATTGATTGGATCCACGCGGCTATTTTTATTAGTGAAATGAAGAGTTAGATTGGTTAATTGCAAGATAGACTTCGACGTTTTGTGATGCAGTATACGCTCAAAGATTTTCGGGCAGTCCTGATTGGAAGCACCGGGAGTGTATATACGTTCATTAATTATTCCGCACGCATATTCCGCAGATTTGGCGCGGGAGCGCGCGAGCCAAATTAGATTTATGATGTATTCGTAGGGAATTTAATTGAATTACTAGGAATAAGCTGCCTATTATTCATGCTGCGCATGAAACAAAGCTTTCGCGCAACTGGCCCGGACTGCAGGGCTCGGTGCCGTCGCTAAATTAATATTTTCTTTGAAGATTGTTGGCAGTGCATGAGGTATCGGTACTCTCCTTGATAAAATTTTTACTGCGCAATAATTCTTTGATGGTGTATACTTCTTTGAAAAATTTAATTCATTATAATTGCGTCTATTTCAATTTTTATAGAGTTCAAATGCTGCAATGAAACAATTTTGTAATTGCATTGCTAATAAATAGATTTGATGTTTTATGAAATAACATTATTTTGAAAAATAACGTGTTGAAAAAGGAAAAAATTAAATAAAATTTGTGATACAGAGAATCGGATCTGTAATATTGCAACAATATCACAATAATCAACTTGTACATCGACAGTAATTTTTATTCTAAATACGAATATAAGTACGACTATCTTTGTGAATTAAAATAAAGAATTTCCACTAAAATTTCTTTCCTTCGCATTAAACACATCAATCACGCGAGCGCATCCGACAAAACTACACCAACCACACCAGCAGTAGCAGTGCGAAACGAAAAATCAAATTTTTCCTTCCGCGATTTGTCACCGCCAAGCACGTGACAAATGTCCCCGACTTCCTCCGCTGCACCTTTCGTTCGCTCCTCTCTCTCGTGGCGGCCGCACTTCGAGGAAGAAGGATCGCGCGCCCGCGAGGACGAGTCATCGACGAATTCTCCCGGATAAATCGCGCGCCGCGAGATAACGAGGCACTAAAGAGAGCCGAGAGGTGTCGCAGTATATCTCCGCGGAGCGGAATCCCCCGCGGGGCGAAAGGATGCTGCGCAGGATATCGGAAAAATTAGAGGGATATGCTTGCCGGGTACAGGTTTCGCGCGTAATAAGAGCAGCGGAGAGATGGTAATTTTTATTAATGGGTGTAGTGGTGGTTAGGGTTATATTTGGTGGGAAAAAGATTGACTGGGATAAATCGGGAATGGATGTGTAGGTCCCCTAGGACGGACTAAATGCAAAACTTTTTTCTAAGTTTAAGTTTGTACGATAACATTTGAGACCATCCAGTGACAACCATCATTCAAAACATATTTCTTAAACTTCACTACTTGAAAAATTAATTGATGAAAACTTTGCAAAACTTTTTTCAAACGATCTATCATAGATTCGGAAATTTAGCATTTTCTCATTGGATAAGTTTTCTCAAATTTCAGCAGTATAAGCCCAAGTAAAAAGTCAAAGTATACCTTGATGTAAGAATTCTAGAATCACATTTTGGATGGTCAATCTCTTCAGGCGGTAATTATCTTTTCTTCATAACTTAATACTTAATTTCCGTATTTGTTATTCAGTATAATTTCAATATCGTTGCTTAAATTATGCATAGGTTATGATTAAAACTATGTCATCATAATATTACATAAAGTTTTTGTTAAAATTGTGCATAATTAAAGCCACATCATAATTATATAAAATTTATATCTAATCTAAAAATCTATACAAAAGGTTTTTACTTGGGAAAATTTTCCCAAATGTGATTTTTTTTTCATGCGGATACGTTAGTTTGTATTATAATAGACTTTGGACCAACATTTTGTAAATTAATAAAATATTTTCTTTTATTTAGAGAACATTTTGTAATAGAGTTTATATGGTATCGCGTTGAAATATGAATTTCTACAGAGAACGATGATATATGTATGTACCTTCAAAATTCACTCGAAATACCCAGATTGCTCATGATGATCTATTCCCTTTACACGCCCGTCATTTCAGTTTTCAGTATACCTTCGCTTATCAATTATTACTCAAAACACCGAAACACAGATTACACAGAGCGCGCGCGCGTGGCCTACGAGGATGACAATATTCAGCCCGTCCCCGCCCTTTCATTATTTATTCATACGGAAATAGTACTCTACGCACGGGATCAATAATGGACAGGCGTTTATTAGCCTTTGAAGGGTCATGAGAGGCCTTTATGAATCGAGATATGAATTAAACGGCAATTATGGGACGCCACGCGCTTGTCTGATGATTTATCGTTGCTCAACCGGCCCTCTACATTATATTGTGTATACATAAATTTGTACTATAAACAACAATACGTGTGTGGCAACTAAACCTGCAGATTGCCGCGTGTATCGCAAGCGAACAGAGAGAGAGTTCGGTTCTATTAGTTTTGGATCAATCCGTTACAAAGAGCAACTCGTGGGCCTTGATTTATAAAGATAATTAATTTGCGGATGACACAGTTTATGCTCTCTGTCATTGTTCTATTTGCATGTAAAAGTCTATATAGGTTGCTGTAACGGTATAATAGGACGTACTAGAATTCTTCTCGTAACTTTTAGGTACAATATAAAAATTTTATTATATGTTTTCGACCGACACAGCGACATCGTCGACGGAAAATTCGCGGTACAATACTTTCGTAACAATCTTCACGACCCTTTACCTACATCGCGGCCAGCATTTTAATTTCGAGCATCAGCCGTTTCATTCTCGTGGCCGCAACAAAGGCGACTGATGAATTGTCCCTAGGCGCGAACAATGATCACGCCCGCATTGTCGGTTTTCTAAACGCTCCAATTCCCGCGTAAGGAAGATAGCCGCACGCTCGCGTTGTGAATATATATTTATATATACAGTCAAAGGGTATCTCATCGCGCTGATTGGTTCTCTCTGAGCGATACGGATGTGCGTATTTTAAAAACGAGAGCGGGGTCGGAAAGTTTGTATTTGAATTTTTATATCGAAGAGGAATATTCGTAGCGACGCGTCTTTGAAATTATAATATATGGATGTTTTAGAGTGAATTATAAATTCAACGTGTGCGTGTATACGTTTGAAAAGATGGTTTCGCAAGAAGTTTCCAGATGCAATTTATATCGACCGAGAAAAGTATAGATAATTTTTTATGTCTAAATCATATTATGTAGTGATGTGTGTGTGTAGTAAGTGAACAAGAATTTTGTACTTTACGCGAGTCTTAAGGATTGTATTCCTTTCTCGATAGATAAAAAAAGCAAAATTAAGAACATGAAATTCCTTGATTAAGAGGATTTCGCAGCTATAATTGCAGACTTATTTGTTTAATTTTCTGTCGTGTACCAATTAAATTTTGTCCTGGTTCATTGACAATTACAGTTATCCGCTGTTCGAAAAAATAATGCATTGAAAAAAAAAAACAACTAAAACTACGTTTGCACACATCTTCCGTTTTCAAAACTACAGTTCTTCTACAAAATCCCCTACATTTCCTTCAAAACCTCAGCACTCACTTCTTTCCCGCTTATTACCTAATTGCCGCGCGGCTTCACCCTTCTTCGCTCGAAAAATCGATCGCCCGTCTACCTTCTTCACCTGCCTCTCTAAAAAAACACACTACACCCACACACATAAACACACCTGGCTCTCGCGGGAAGCTCCTTTCGCGGTGGTGGTGCAGGGAAAAAACATCGCCGCACGTCGGCCTTGACCTCGCCGGAAATGAGAAGGCGAGCGCGAAGGACTCGCGTGCGCGAGCTTTCGTCATGTGTATAGGATCGATGATGCGTTTCTCGCGAGCTGGGCCCCCGTATACAGCGGAGAGATCAGCAGGCGAGATACTTAGGAGTCCGAACTTGAATTTTTATGGACTCGGCTTGAGCTTTGAGGTTGGCTTTGAGATTTCCATCACCGGCTGCGGAATTAGACGCGTGCGGGAGAGAGTGACATGTTGGAAGGAATGCGGAGAGCGATTAGTCCAGCGTTATCGCGATCCAAGGTAGACGAGTGGAGAAGGAGAGGCTATCGCGGTCGTTCTTATAAATACATTAGAAATTATAGGAGGTACTTGCGTCGACTGTATAGTATACGTAGCGAAGCGCCTAGTTTATTGGGAGACGGGTAATCATATTTTATAACTTCTTTGCACGCGTTTCCCCCCTCTAACTTCGTAGCCGCGAGGCGAACGAGGAAGATGAAAATCGATGGAGCGTGGATTGAATAGTTTTCTGCATCGCGCTCGCGCGCGCGAGAGGCGTGTGTTATACTACGTGATCATTTTTATAACTGAAGAGATGAGGAATTTTCCAATTTCTCATCGTAGTTGAAGAATGATGCTATCATGATTTTGAACTTTCGCTCCGTGAAATTTTTACTTTGATGCCGCTGTTTTTTGTAACGATGCAGTAGTAGGATGCATGACTTGAGTAGTCAGTGCATCAAATAGTCAGACGACTGCTTTTTTATTAAAAATTACATTTCGATTTTATGTATTTGAAATGTTGACAATGTTCTCATTACGCGATAAATAAATCCTCTCGAAAAAAAAAGAAATACATTGTCTTTTGCACTCATTGTCCTCTACGTCATCCGCAACACTATCGTTAACGTTCCCCCAAAACCTCTATTTCCAATAATTAATCATCTTTCAGCCCCTCGCGGCTCCCGAAAAAAAGCCAATAATCCCTATTGCAACTGCAAAACCTCACGCACCGAAATCCCCTCGAATCAGCGCAGCGGCCGTATCGCCTGCGCACATATTCTCTCTCCCCTCAGCACAAAGCTTACCCCTGTAAATCTGCCGCGCTGTGGAATCGTCATCCATACATACATATAGATAATTCCCGCATATTGCGGCTGCCGAAATTTTCAATACGCGTCATGCTCTTCGAAAAGTCAACGGAGTTTGCGCAAAAGGTCGGGCAAAGTGACATTTTTGTTACATTACAGGATGGGGTACATATATGTTACTGCGCTATATACGATCGGACAAAGATTCACCGCCAGTTGTTTTCATAAACATTTCGACTGACTGCCGGGTCTCTGTTAGCCGCGGAATATGAATTTGCAAAGCAAAACAAAGCGCAGCATACAAGTAAAGTAAGATACAGTATACTTCCCTACTTCCGACACTCTATAAACCCATCCTCGCACCTCCTCGTCTGCACTAAAAAAAGAGAAGAGAGTATAAGGGAAGAAGGACATCGGCTCCCGCATCGCTCGATACCAATAACCGCCTCTCATAAACACGCGCAGAGTGTGCGGCGTCGGCGGCGGCATCTTCTCTTGCGCTTGCGCGACTCTCTCCAAAACAAACTCTCTCTCTCTCCCTTCCTCCAGGGCAGCAGCAGCGGCAGCAGCATCCGCGTAATAAAGATATCGGGTGATTGAGAAATACGGAATGGAATATACGCGCGCGCGCTCTCTCCGCGCTGGGGTATAGTAGTAGGGGAGAGTCGTCGTCGGCGGCGAGTGGAGGGGCGAGCTAGCCGGGGTTTGCCGAAAGCTGTCCCGGGGTGGTGGGGGGGAGAGAGAAGCAGGAGCGAGAGAGAGAGTGCACGAGCACCAGGAGGCGGGAGCGGGAGAGAGTTGCCGCCGCCAGCACCGCCGCAGCCTCAGTGTCGGCGCAGTGGCCGGGCCTGCGTGTCCTGCGCCCAGCTCGCTCTCTCTGTGTTTCTCTCTCCTCGCGCGTGTCTCGCCGCTACTTATCTCTCCGTCTCCCTCTCCTTCTCTGTATACTTACTCTCTCTTTCTTTCTCTCTCTCCCTGTTGTACACTCTGTCCTGTATATGCTCCGTCGCTCTGACTCCTGTACAACGCCAACGTACGTCTCCTTTTCCTCGAATATATACAGTTGTGGTGGTGGCAGTGCCGGCGCGAGCCCGCTAATCGCGAAGATGTAACGACGCAGTGCGAGAACATCGAGTTACAAGTATATATCTTACACACACCTGCGTATTACAAGAAACACAAAGAAGAGGTGAAGAAGGAGGAGGAAGAAAGGAAGGACGGAAGGAGGACGATCATGCCGCCCGGGCGAGCGGCGGCGCGGGTCCACCGCCGCCGCGGCTGCTGCTACTGCGGCGGCTCCTCCTGCTCCCGGCGGTGCCCTTGACGCCCGGCGCTCTCTTTCTCTCTCTCTTCTCACGCACACGCCTAGTAGTATATACATCTAAGCACCCACAAGGTAACGTCCCTTCTGAGCCTATATACTTACCGCCTCAGATCATTGCCTTTTGGCTGTCAAGCTGCCGCTGTTTTGGGGCGGGACACCCCACAACAGTTCCTTATAACTCGTCGCTCTTTAAACTGCTCAACGGTTTCTCGTTCTTTTCGCGGCGCGATATTTTCACAGACGCGGGCGTGAGAAAAAACAGACTAAGGCCGGGAAAATATCCATCACGCGAGTGGGTAAATATCGCGCGTTTATTCTGCTTACCCGCCGTTATCGCCACGCGGAATTCCTCGTTAAGCTAGCGCGGGATACTTAATTGACAGCTCGCGGCGCGCGCGGACGTAAATCCAAGGTTCCTGGGAGACAACATACACACACAAACACACGCCCATAGTGTAAAGTTGCGCGCTAACATTTGGGTGGAAGAGGAAGGAAGCTCGACGGTGGTGCTGCTGCTGCCGCTGTTGGCGAGTTATTAGATGCGTATACGCGTTTAGGACCGGGGTATATATATAAAGGGAGCCGGAATTACGGCTTTCCGCGCGGCGGGGCCTTGATTGGATAATTGCGCTCAATTTGCCCTGGATGCTCAGTTTCGGGGAGAAAAGGGACGGTGCGGACGAAATGAGGAGCAACGTTTTTGACGTTTTGGCGTTTCGAGATAAAAATGTGTCTTTTGTGAGAAATATAAGCTTATATTATATGCATGAATTTCAAAAAATGTGGAAAGGGTTTTTTCCTTCTTTTGGGTGAAGAAAATTAGTTTGAAATGAGCATTTTTATATTTTGAATTTGAAGGTTATTTTTAACATTATAGTCTTGTTTTTTTGAAATATTGTAAATTAATGATCGATTCGCATCGTAAATTTGTCTGATACGGTAACTAATGTCCAAAACGAGAATTTGATAGAACAATTACTAGGAAATTCATTGCGACTAAGATAAAATTTCAGACAGTCACGAAAAAGTAACCGTAAAAGAAGTTTTCGCGAGTGTATACGAAATATGCTGATGTTTTGTAAACATGCACAATTCGCGCGCAGTTCCACTGGCGATTTTCTCGTATTAACTGTATTCGAGATATCTCATGTTTACCGCGCATTCCCAAGTAATTTATACGAAAACTGCGAAACCGAATGTTTTCGAACCAAAAGCAGCACAATGCGCGCTTCTAAAAATAACGCCACACTCCAACACACACACAGACACAAAACAGGCTACAACTTTTCAAAAAATTTCATTACATCCCATTTTTACATTTCGTTTCCCCACTTTATCCCTTTCTCGACCCCCGCATCAACCTAAATAACGCTCTTCCTCTCGCAGAAACAACACAGAACAAAAGTTACGTACTTTATCAGTGCAGAGCAGCGGCAGTAGCGCAGCCCGGCGTAACTGCGAATCATCATAAATTAAAACTTTTTCTACCCCCATACTACCCAACTATGTTTACACGAGCACGAGGTTTCGTCATAATTCCCGTGCGTGTACACGTCTATGTATGCTGCAAGGAATGCATCGGGATTAGCCGGGCGGCGGCGCAGCGGCGTTACATTGACCCCTTGTGCCTATCATCAACCGCCGACCCCCCGCCTGGCTAAATTAAAGTCTCGACTCGCTGAGATACTTAATCGGATACAAGGGTATTATTTACTTAAGAGAGGAAATATATTTTATTCGCCGCGAAATGTTGATCCCGATTGTATATTCTTTTCGATAACGCTGATAATTCGAGTCCTCGTTGTGGGGGTGCGCGAGAGATAAATATACTTCTGCATAAAACAAACAGCGAGACAGATCGCGCAAACATTTGCCTTCGTGCATTTGATATAATTACACCCCGTATCAGGATTCCCGTGAAATATCCCGTTCCCCAAATGTATTCGAAGAACGAGTCTTTTATATGAAATACTGGTAGACTAATATTTGCGGAATTATACGTGAAAAAAGCTGCGGAGGAAGCGATACCGTTGGAAATCCGTGAGTTTTATTATTTGTAAAATATTGAAATTTAGTATTTTGCTTTTTTGTTGCTTGTTGCACGGTTTCGGAGGTAGCAAAGTTTTCCTCACCGCAATGCTAAGTAGACTCGTGTACCGCGAAAAAAAGTGACACGAGTTTGGAATTCTTAGCGAAATATAAAGTTTACGCGCGCGATGGAGGCTTGACTCGCATGAAAATTTATCATGTTTGTAAACAAAGTGTCGAAAAAGTATAATAAGCTTTGCACATGAAATAGCATAAGAAAAAACGTATAGGTATATTCGTACATAGTATTTTTGATGTGATTAATTTTGTACAAAAGCAGGATACATATCATTGTCAATATATAATATGATAATTCTATTGTTTTCGATATGTTCAAAAAGCTACGTAACGAACTGATAATACGTCAGTCCATCACGAGCGATCGCTGCGATTAAAAGCGAAATTTTCTGATATATCAGATTGACTACCAACAATGAGTACACTTCGCTTTATTTCTGCATAATTCACGTTTGCATTGCCGCTGAATCTGCTATAAAATTCGCTATCAATATCCAACAAATCTTTACAATTAATTATTGGCACTTTTTAGCTGTTAGTTTCCTCATTTATTTAGCAACTATTGTAACGGCAACTCGCCCGTAAATTGAATCCTATGAAACTTCTTCCGCAATCGAGCGATTCGAATTACCGGCTTTCGTACATAACGCGCTATCAATTTTTATTGTGGATTCCATGTTTTGCATTCTACCCTTCTCTCTCCTCCCTCTCTCAATCATGCGCTCGAACCTTTCTTCATCCGACAAAAACGTTTCCCCGTCTTCTAAATTAAAAGAGCGAGCAAAGTGTCGGGCGAAAAAGCTTCCGCAGCTCCCTCATCGTCTTCGACCATATCTGGCAGAAAGATTCCGCTGCTTTACGCTTCTCTCAGCCGTACACCGGGGAAAAAGCAGCAGCGCGAGAAAGACAAAAAACAAGAGGACCGGAAATGCAGCAGAGGCGCGTTATCGGATTAGCAGATCCGGCAAACACCGGTAAACAACAAACAATGCAGCAGCCCAGCGTCGCCTCCAACTTTTTCCGGCCGCTCCCTCTTTCTGACCACGCTGTGTGTTCTTCTGTTCCTCTCCCACCCTCGTTCGTCTTGGTTGCGTGCGCACGCGCGCGCGTTCCAAGAGGGTGGAGGATTGGGGTGTAGTATACGCGGCCACGACACTGTCGCAGCTGAAAAAATTAATTCGCTAATGCGCGAGCGAGCGGGAAGCTTTTGCCAGCATTGTGGGTGCGGCGAGAGAGCGTTTTTCCCATGATTGTTTCTCGAGTTCGACTTTAGGAAGAAGTATAGTAGTTATAGGGTTCAGCAGTGTTTTATGGCCGTCTATTGCTTTCAGGTCAATTAGTCATTTCAAGATATGACGCGGTTTATTAATCGCGTGCGTAAGAAATAGATTTCGATTAAATTCATGTACCGCCGTGTCGCGTGATTCTTCGTCAAAGTAATTAATTCAGGTATAATTTAATTTTAACGTATACGTTTCTATCCCCTAATTAGAATATGTTTTAATAAAATTGCAGCCTACTACATGTTTCGTCGACTATAACAAACGTGTGCGCGTCATCTACAACGGTATTGACAAAGGTATTTAAACGATATGCGCATACTAATGTGCGTGGTTTTTCAACATTAAAAGCACATACGGAATAATAGTGTTAAAAAACAGCAGTAACGGGAAAAGTAGCCGGGGGATGGTATAGAACTAATAGAAATGGAGCGCCTTAGTGTGCCACACGCGCCCCATTGCAAAGGGTTAAGGACGTAATAATGTAAGTAGCGAAACGCATATAAGTTATGCACTGCGAACATGCAACGAACTTGAATTAGTTAGGACCGTTGGAAAATATTCTCACGTAAACAATTGCATAGATAACGAAATAATTGCGCGGCGCATTTCCATATAACGAACAATTTCATTATGGCAAATGCCTCGATTTATTATGCCACTCCCCCACCCCATGTTAATCAATTTTATAATTGAATCGCGTCTATTGGGCAAAGTTAAATAATTTAAACAAATGAATAATTAAGCCACAGCCGCGGAATCGCTTGACGAAAGGTGTATTATCATCATTGCCCCGTGCACGCGCTCGCGATGCAGCAGACACAATTACGTATTCGGCGCAATCGAGGTCAGTTCACGGCAAATCCAAAAGTGAGTCGTGTGCAGCCGCATGTGCGCATCACACACACACGCATGCATTCGTCGAAGATTGATAAAGCATTGTGTCCATTAGTCATGAATTCTAAAATTATCGGCGTTAAGGATATTATAAATACTGGGCGCGTTGTTTTTATTTACGCGGTATTGACTGATCGCGGCGCATAACGCGCGGCGGATACGTGCAAACGGCAGCTGCTACGTGACCTTTACGAAGATGTCTCTCGGTGTTTGGTTCCCAAGATAAAAGTAATTTTTGGTGAATAATTCAGATGATCTGGAAGTTTGTCCCGCTCGAGATTGTACTGCATGATTGTTCGTGATTTGTAATGGTATGGATGAAATCATCATCATTGCAATGATGTAAAATTACAGACCTGTAAAATAGTCTTTGGGTTATGCTTTTTGGTAATCTAGTTCTGAAACATTCCAAATCTTACATCTAATCAAATCTAATTTATCTAATGTATCTATCCTTATATTAAGCTGATTCCAAATTCTCCAGTTCTCCGGTTCTCCGGCCTTATGGGTTTCACACTTTTTTTTTAATGGAGCACTTTGAAGTAAAAGAGGAATTAAAGGGAGTCATGAATTTAAAAAAAAACGGTTAAAAGGGGTTTAAAAAAGGTAAAAATTGATTAAGTAGAGGGTTCTAAAAAGGGGTTGAGAAAAAGCTTAAAAAAGGAAAAAGAGTTAAGAACAGGGTCAATTAAAGGGAGTCAGCGACAGCGAGCGAGATATACCTTGCTAGTGGTTACATTAATCTGATTTATGGTAACTTTGCATCTTAACTATTAGAAATGGGATCCTATTGATACCAAGCGAATTTTACAGGGTTCATATAACTGAATTCAACCGGATTCCACTGGAACCATCTAGTTAAATCCAGTTCAAGTCCAAAATCCTTTTACAATTGAAGATATTTAGAATGTACTTATTTCATCAGTAAACCACACGCTTTTTAACAATTGACTATTCCCACTCGGTGCCTTTTATTAACAATGTAACTGTCTAGCCTGCAAACTCTTCGAAAGCCAGCTAACCCGAAGAATCTTTATCTAAACCCCCTGTTCCTCGCAGCATTCAAACATTCAAACTTTCTCGCCGCTGTTCCACGAAAAAAAAGAAAGAATGAGGTCAGCGAAATACTTTCTAAACCCCAGCTCGTGCTCGCGCCTCCAGAGAGACGATGATCGAACGCGTGCAAAAGACACTTGCCAAATCGCGCTTGCTCGTCCCCTCAAGAAAAAGAAAACCTATGTCCTCACCTGCCAACCTATACATGCCAAATGTGTGCTCAGCGTCTGGCAGACGTCGCGTAAAAAATACATACGTAGACGGAGCAGCGAGCGCGCGCGCACAGACAGAGGGCGATTTCGCAAATACGCCGCGGCGGTGCAGTGTGGGAGGGTGATGAGCGGAGTTGAAGGTAAATACAGAGCACTTCGCTCCGGTAGAGTGGAAACTGACTATAGGGTACTGCCGCTGGACGTGGAATTTTGCAACTATCTTCGTTTAGCTGGCGGTGAAATGGCCGCGGACGTTTGCAGTCCAAGTGGACCCAGGAGATGGGCTATTCTGCATAAATAAAGCTCATTAATTTTTCGGGGGGATAGAGGGAGCGCTGCGACGCGTTATGAGAATCGTTCGGGAGATATAAACGCGAGGGTAGTATATTGCGGGTCTTCAACGGATGATGAATTATTGATTGGTAAATATTGGGATTATACTTCTCGTAGTAGAGAAGGTTGGATGATAAGTGACACCCAGCCTTGGGTACAGCCAAGATTTTTATTTAATTAACAGTTGTGATTCGTGTAAATGCGGGGAGTATTTGTAAGATGAGCAAAATATGACGCATGGTTCACGCCAAAAAAGGGAGTTATATAGACGTGCGAGGATAAGCGACTCGATTATTTAAAAAATTCTTAAACCCAAATCGCTGGATGACGCGAGATCCACGTAGGTGGAGAAGGCACGCAGACATTCCACTGTAAGCAAGCGATTATTTTAACAATTCATGAACCCAAAGAGCCAGGTGACTGAAGGTTCTCATAAAGTAAGGGAGTTATATAGACATGCGACAATAAGCGAGTCGATAATTTAAAAAAAATTTGCAAGAATTTTCAAGAGCGAGACAATAATTACATATACATTGTATTGTCTTGCTCTCGTCCAGATCTACAAATAAACGTCATAATTACCTAAAAATTACTTTTAAAACGTCATTTTATTCAAATTACCTCCGCCAAACTTATCACTGCTATTTACACGTCTATTATTATCGCCTCGATACATTTAAACTTAAAGTGCTCTATTTTTAAATTGCCACATTAGGAGGCCGACAGTCGGGCAAAAAAAGCTCTGGTAGACCGTTTTTCCTTTCAATTGCGCGCGAGGGGGTTATATACATATATAACAAATCCATCCATTACTCCCGATTTGGCAGCAATTTCCGTTCGGCTGTTCAAGTGTTCGCAGTCACTCCCCTCCCCCCTCTCTCACTCTCTCTCTCTTCCTGCCTCTCTATCTCGGTCTCTCTTCCTCATTGTATCTGGTATAGAATGGTAACACAGAAATAAGATCTAAAATTTTGCGGTTTGGAATACCGATGATTCAAGATTTTTGGAACGGATTTTGGGTACAGGAGAGAAAATTTAGAGGAAGAATTTGGAGTGGTGCAGTACAATGTGGATTGAATTCTTAAATACGATGAAATATTCGTAGAATAAGAAAAATAAAAATAAAATAGTTTAAAAATTAATTTTTAGTAGCCGTTTTGTATACGGGCAAATGTCTTAAACTGTTTTAGATTGAATTAGTTATAGTACGGCTCAGAGTTTCAAATACTTAATAAATCTACATTTCATTAAAAGTTAGACAATTCAATATAACAGAATCCAAAGGTAAGGTCAAAGTCCATAACGAGCACAGTATGAATAACCGCTACATTTTAAATATTAAACTCACTTTCTCAACTTCAACGCTCGTAGCAGATAATATCGGACCAGACACTTTATCGGGCAAACTTGGACAGAGATAGAGTAAATATAGATCCATATCACGTAGTTATCCAATTTTGAGTTGAATGTGTTCATTTTAGTGAGCATCGATTCCTCGACGCTCTAATTTAAGAATTCGTGCATAAAATTAGCTTTAACGCTTCATTCGAGCTCGAATCAGGTAAAGTTTGCGTTTGCCAATGTCGGAATGACGTGAAAAAATGCCGCTCGTTTAAAGCGAAGGGCTTAATTTCGGTCGGGATACCTTAATTACGGTATCTTACTAATTGCTCGGTGGATTCCTTGGAAAGCAATTTCATCTATAATAGACTGAAATTATTACTATTCGAATAAGAGCGCATCGTCAGAAGTAATAGAAATTTCTGGGAAATGCATGTACCTAGAGAAGGTATCGGTGCCAAGTGTTTGGAAATTAATTAATGTCTTCGGGAATCATTTTGAAATATTTTTTACCCTCTGTAATGATCACTTTATTCAGGCAAAAGACTAAGTTAAATTTTTTATTTAAAATAAAATAATAAAATGTTGTATTTTAACATTATATTTAACCACTTCTTGTAATCAAAAATTTTTTTGCTTTTCACATTCTTGACAAATTCTAATATATATCATTGGTTTTCTACGTTCTAAGACTATTTCCCAGAAGATGCACTTTACTCCTGCTTTCAAAAATCCCGCGTTCCCTGTCTTTCGCCGTCTTTGAAAGCGTTCACTCAACCCGCTCACCTCCGCAAAGAAAAGAAAAAGCTCGCACGATCGCTGCAGCGACAGCTCCGTCGTCGTCGACGCCGGCTGCAGCTGATTACATAAGTAGTAGGCGGGTCGCCGTCGCCGTCGCGCTAATTGAATTGGGCCCCGCGCGGATGTCTCAGCTGGCTCTAGCGGTGAGAACCGGGCGCGCGTCACGTCGCCGCCCTGACGAATATTCGATTAAGCGCGGCCGCCGCCTCCACCCCCACGGCGGAGCCTTTAATTGCGCGTATTATGCAGACTCACAAATCCGGCAGAACGTTGTTATACAGCGAGTCTTTCGTGACGGGAACGGAGCGGGGTGTTGAATTTTTTTTAGCTGCTTTTGTAGGTTTTTGTATAAGAGGATATTTTTTGTTTAGAGTTTTACATATTTTTTAAAATTCTGCAATATTACTGGGAGATTAAAATACTTTTAATCCTGAAATGAGAACCTTTGTGATTTGTGTAGTGCTTTTTATTCATGTGCTACATTAGGATATAGTTCATGAAAAGCTTTGGCATTTTTTTCTAATGGCGATTGTTGGAAGAAATTAGCATGAAATATGGATGTAAAATTCTTTGAGGATTAAAGGTAGTTTAGTTTATCCGATAATGTTGTCATTAAACATTTATTCTCGTGTCTCTTTATTAATATGTACTCCAAGTGTACCATGTATTTCAAATACGTAGATTATTGTATAAAACTTTGCTATTTAATTTATTCACGGCACCGTTATTATTAATTAAAACAATTTCTCCGGAAATTTTGTGAAGGAGCGCCTCTCTAGGATATTTTTCGAGGAAATGATAAGACTGCACGAGTGTTCCTTGTTTCGGGAGACTTGCTTCATTATTTATTTTTTTCTCTCTCTCTCTACCACCGACTCGGGGCTTTTCTTTCATAAAAGTTACATAAAGAGAGTTGGCCAGCTTTGGGCCACTTGGAATCTCGCTCCTTTCTTATTTTTCAGAAGTTAGCAGCTTAAAAAGAATTAGGTTGGATGCATTTAAGATTTCGCCTCGATAAAAAGTTCCGTCAAATAATACCTACCCCACCGCGTTTGTGTCAGTAGCACGAGCGTTCCTCTCAAATACTTTTCCGAGGAATTCGCTGTAATTACTTTTTGTTAAAATCCAATCAGTTTTTTAAATTGTAAGATATTGTTGGGAAGCTCTATAAATAAAAATCGAGAAATACGGCGAACTCTATAAGTAGAACGGAAGTTAAAAGTTTTGAATACACTTAATGTGGAATTAACTGACATTATAAGCTAAATGTTTCAGAATTTAAACTCTCATTATTATTCATTGCAGTATATGAACAAATCCGCCAAACCATCACACTTTTTGTGTCAAAACTGGAAAAAATTTTTTTAAGAGCACACCTTTGGTACACGTTTTTTCTTAATCTGTGTACCTCATATTATACGAGATCACAGTTGAACAAGCGAAAACGGGTTTGTGACATCGTTTTAGGAAAAAATCCACGAAGAATGATCGATTTTCCCCAAATCTACGTATCCCCGTCAGGGGGGCACGGTGCCACACGCACAACAGCACTACACCCGCGAAAAAGTCCCTTTCACCTCGCAACAAAGCCACTGTGCGCGCCTATTATAAATACCAATAATACGCATAGCCGGCGTTAAATCATCGCAACAAGTACGAGTACCACTACCCTCTATATATGAGTAAATCCGCCAAACTATCACACTTTTTTGGTCAGAAAACTGGAAAAAATTTTTTTTAGGAGCACA